>JAQGAD010001604.1:0-18194 GCA_034696625.1 Isotomurus palustris | reverse complement strand
AATTAAGTAGCACAGAATATTGCCAACCGAATTCTACTTTAACAAATGAACGCAGTTCGTATAACTTTTCTAACCAACTTTGCTTCACTTAAAAAGTCAGTTTGGTTGAGCTAGAGCTAACAGCGATTGTTGCGTTCCTACAGCCTGTACAACCTTCAGAATTCCAGACTCGATTTTTTGTCACGTGTAAAACGAGTTAAACAAAAATGGAAATGGAGAGTCACGTAGAATTAGTTAACAAGTTTTCATCTTTTAAACTTCCGGAATGGGGAGCTTTTGCATTCATTAATAAAACGGATGTTCAAGAAATCCAAAGATTTTATTGTCCAACTACTCCAAATTCCTTTGAGTTTGAGAAAAACTTTCCTCTGCTCGAAGTGACGGATTTCATGTACTCCAATTGGTCGCTGGCCTTTGGAATCGGAGTGGCTTACTTGGCTATTTCCTTTGGACTCCAGGAATTTATGAAAAATAGGAAACCTGTGAATCTCAAGTGGAGTCTTTTCTGTTGGAATTTGATCGTCGGTCTTTTTTCACTTGCCGGATTTCTACGCTCGATTCCAGAACTGAGGAAGTTTGTCGGAAGGGAACACGGCTTTTACGAATCAATCTGCATTCCGTGAGTTACTTAATTCAATCTTTAAAATATGCAAACGAAAATAAACAAAAGAAATAAAAAATCGTTCACAGGAACTACACAGACACTTCTGCATTCATATCCTTAATGTTTTGTCTCTCCAAGATTCCCGAACTAGGTTACTTTTCTGCTTAATCAAGAATTATTTCAAGTATTTAAGTATTATCAAACTAATTGTGCAAATATGTTTTGTTGGTTGTTTTGGAATTCACAGTGGACACTTTATTCGTAGTTTTAAAGAAGAGGCCCTTAGAAGCAGTCCAATGGTAAATATTAACTTGGTAATCACATGATTTTACTTTCCTAATCAAATATCAAAACTTCTGGAAGGTACCACCACGTTGTTACGATGTTTGGATGTTGGATCTGTACTCCTTACATGGAACCTGTGGCTCGCTACGTGATCACCATTAATTTTGGAGTAAATAAGAAAATCAATAAAATGAGAAAATTCTTTAATTACACTAATCTAAAATCCTTTTTTCTGATTCCAGGTGCACAGGTTAAAAGAAACAGAGATGACAATTTACTAAAGAATTGTAATTTGTATGATAATTGCTTCGTGTTTCAGTTTGATGTACCCGTACTTCGCTCTTAAAGCAATCGGAGTAAAAGTCCCTCGGGAAATAGCAAAGACCATTACAACGTGTCAATTTGCGCAAATGCTCTTCTCCTTGGTAGTTAACATCCTCTCAGCCTATTACTACTGTGAGTGCAAATTAATTTAAGTATTTACAATTAATGCAGTCGATTCGGCCTGGAAGTTGATTTTGTTGAAATAATACTGACTAAATGAAAAATGCCCCAATAATATTTGCTTTCCATTGCTTACAGTGAGTGGGACAAGGTACTGTCATCGTCATCCAGTGAGTCTCATCTATTTGCTAATTGCGAACGTTGTGTTTGTTGCGATGTTCGGGAAGCTGTTTGTGAATTTGGTACTCAAGCCTTCAAAACTACAAGCAAAGAAGATTTCGAGTGAAAAGACAGAATAACACGGGACATCCAATAGAACAGACAGATCATTAAGGAGCAACAAATTGAAATGCTTTCACATTTATACTTGTAGAAAAATAAAATACAGTTCATCTTTTTTGAGTGACCAAATTACATTCTTCAAACTATTTCTTTACATTAGGACCGTCGTAATGTAAGATGATAGAAAGATGGTTCTCCTGACTAATTACATATAAACTGACTTATATTCTAGCAATAGAAACTTATGAAATGAAGTTTTAAAATCATAAGCCCAATCCACAAAACACTGAAAAGGACAATAAAAAAATTATTATTAACAGGCCACAATTGTTTAAGGGCATGGAAAAATTTAACTCGAAATTATTCGGTGGTCTCATCGGATTCTTGATAGTTAACCTCGTCTGTATCGAATTGTATCAGTAAACTTGTCCTTGACAAATCCTCTTCCTCCCGAAGAAAATAAATTTACTGTTGCTGGAATTTGAAGCTATTCTTCCCATAATTAACATTATTCCTCAACAAGTTTCATATTCATTAAAGCTGCTTCTAAGACAAGCCTTTCTTAATTAATCATTTCCTTCTCAAGTGTTTTCATGTTTAAAGCAAATAACGTCTCACGAAATATTCACACACAAACGTATCAGTGTGAAACAAGAAGGGATTTATAAATAAAGTACACACAAGCATCGAAGCATCTATATTTAACTCCATATTCCTACTTTATGTTTTATTCCTGCATTTTCACACGCTAGTAATTATTAATATTTCATACATTCAGCACCAGCATAATTAATTCGTGATCGACACAAGTAGACCCAATTCTGCAGAAATTAAAGCCTTGCAGTTCGCAAAGCTTAATTAGTGTGAAATGGAAGCTATTTTTAATTGGACGAAATGGCTTTTGACTCAAAGAACTCGCAATCATATTCGTGTGCTTTACTATGCATTTGATTTATTAGCTCACCACAATGAATTATAATACGACCATTATGTATGTGAATTCGGGACATCCAAACACCAACTTATAGTTTAATTAAGCGTTAATTAAGCTATAAATTAATAATAGGGGATGATCCAGCATAGAAGGACAGAATACGTTGAGCTTCACGCATTCCAGTGTCGTAGGCTCCGTGAACTGTGGCGTAGTAGAACGGATGAGTCGCTTCTCCAGCAAAACACACCAACTGGAAATAAACGCAAGAGCTTCAGCCCACCAAACGCTTCTTTTTTAACCTACCGTTAACTTACCGGTTTGCCATTGCCATTGTGAAGAATGGGCTCTCCGAGGTCTCTCGCCCAAACGTCATTGGCGTCACTTTCGGGAGTTCTGAAACTGTAGGCTCCTCGAGTGAACACATTTGAGTACCAAACAGTTTGGTAGATTCGCACGGGTTCTGTGATTTCTCCAGGAAACGTCGCGTCGAGGAATTTGTGAATGAGGAGCATCACTTTCTGCTGGACATACGACGGGTCCAGTTCATCCAGAATTCGGGCAGGAACGCCACCCACCCAGACGCGGAAGATGTCGGGAGCGGAGCCTGAGTCGACGTTGTGGAAGGACAGAATTGCACGAGTCCATACGGGAACTCCTTCGGCATCTTCAGCGAGGAGTTCTTCTTTGGAAATGTCGTCACGCCACCATTGGATGGAAGAGTTTGAGTGGTCGACGTCATTCCAAATGGGAAAGAGACCTTCGTACGAAGGAGGCCACCAGGGTTGTCGAAATTGGAGACAGATTTTGGCGACGCTGCCGAAGCCGAGGGACTCAATTGCCAGTTGCTTCTTTGCTGGAAGTGGAGGAGTGAACATGGAAGTGTGGGTGGCTTTGAGAACGCCGAGGGATGGCGTGAAGATGACGTGATCTGCCGTGTGACGTACTCCGTCTCGAGTGACCACAGTCACAGAATTCCCAGACGTTGAGTATTCGATTCCAGTCACTTCGGTGTTCAGGCTAATCCATCCTGGAAGCGGGTAGACTCCATCCTCAGTGACATTTCCAGTCTGGAACAGAACAAGAAGCGTTGATGACCTTTGAGGTCACTGGAGAACGTTGAAGATGACTCACGAGGATCAGTTGGTGAAGCGATGCGTAGGAATACGGCGGTATCCAACGGACGTTCGCGTTTCCTTCCAACCAAATGTACTGCTCGCCTTCATCGCTGCTGGAGACTTGGAACCAATTCGGCGCGGATTCCTCCGCAAGCTGGACATCCCGGAACAGAAGGCAAAGATTTCAGAATCACTGGAGATCACATGCTACCTTATGTCTGTTTAAATACGAACCGAAAGTCGGTGTGCCCAATCATACGCAGCCTCTAAGAAGATGGGATCCGTGTGAAGTCCAATTTCTTCTTGGAATCTCTCCAGAACGTAGCGTCCCCACTCTCCCAAGTTCATGTCGACATCGACATCCTCTCCCCACCCGTTCGTGTCGAACCAAATGTTGTCAACCAAAGAATGAAGCTTCTCAGCAAGAGTTTCGTTCAGAACTTCTCCAGTGGGAAGGCCAAAGTAGTCTCCGTACTGACGGAAAATAAAAAATTCATTCATACCCATTCAAATCCCAAAGATCGAAAGTCGACATACCTCAAGCGGTTGTCGAACAGAATTGTCGACAATCCCCAAAGGATATACAAGTTCGAAAACGCTGTTGTTCTTTTCACCATGAATCCACTCACCACCCATGTCCAAGTATTGTCCATCCGCTAATCAAAAGTTCTCAGTGATCATTTTTATCTCTTTGCTTCACGTAGCATTGAACTGACTTACGAAGCTTCAGCGTGTACGTCCTTCCTCCAACCCTCCCCATCGCTTCAAACAACGTCACATTGAATCCAGCGCGGTCCAGCGTCGCAGCAGCGTTGAGTCCTGCCACTCCTCCTCCGATGACAATGACCGTTTGGGGGACAACGGAAGGCACACCCCCCACAAAAAGGAACGCCAAAAAGAGACTCCCAACTTCAAAGAGACGACCCATGTTGTACACTCAGCTAAAAAGTGATCTGAGAAGCTGAAACACCTGCCACACTTCAAAACTATTTTTAACTCAACGTAAAAAAACCCATACAAGAGATCTGCGATTATCTTCAACTTAAAATCCTTCAAAGTGACAGCTGAAAGGAAAGATAATCGTGTGGAGTGTCGAGACTCGAGAGCACCGATAACCAGTCCTTCGCAAGATAACCTGATTCCATTTCATATCTACAGCACTTCCAATTAAGTGTATTCCATCAACCTCTGCTGAAAAAATGACTTCCCAACGATTCTTCTTGGCTTGTGCAGCCATTCTTCTGGCAATTTCCTTCTCCGTGGAATCCGGAAGCGTCGAAGTAGACAATGGAAATTACCTCCTGGAAACCTCTTCCAGTGACCAGCTCATTACCGTCACAATCACTGCTGAAACAACAGGCTACATAGGCTTTGGAATTTCCCCAACGGGAGAAATGGCTTTCTCCGACATTGTCATCTCAGGAGTTAACAACAATGGAAGTTACCTCAGAGTACGACACAAAAATACTCTAAAGAATTCTCCAGAAAGTTCTCCAGGCCTGTTCACTTAATTACTTTGAATTTCTTTCAGGACTCTTTTGTCACTGGAACGTCTCCTCCAACTCTCGATGCGTCCCAAGACGTCACGTTGATTTCCGCAGAAGAGAACTCCACTCACACGACCGTTGTCTTCCAAAGAGCCCTCAACACTGGCGACGACTGGGATGATTTGGTCATCGAGGTCAGGCATACATTCTAGAATCTGAATCCTTTTAAAATTGCAGGAATCCACTTACACTGACCTTTCATTAAACAGAACCGACCTCAATTTATAATCTGGGCGATGGGAGAAACAGACGAGGTTTTGTACCACGGAAATCGACGTGGCTCCATTTCCTTCAATTTACTCGCAGAATAACTCGGACCACCTGGAGCTACCCAAACTCGATTGCCATCTTAATTAATTAATCCATCAATCAATAAAAGCCCCAAAGAATATACAAATTGCATGTTTTACTTTGTGATGATAGTGATATAACTTTTTATTCATGCATTGGGAATTAGCCATTCCACATAAAAGTCATTCATATGATTATTGATGATCTCGTCTTGATTCTTGGTTGCAGGTACGATAAGAACAATAATAATTACTCGCTCATAGTAATTTTAACATTACAACTAACTATAAGTCAATTACCATATTACGTCAACGACAAACCTACTTTTAAACTACCTCACACCCACTACACACAACTCTGACCTCTGACTGCTACAATTATTATTTCTTTCTCTAACTCTTTTCTCTTTGAAAGGTTCATATTTATTTATTTGTCACTCTCTCTACAGACCCTCGTCAACAAGTAAGAATTATTTGAATCTGTTGGAGTAAAAAATACTTTCTCAACTTCTAAACACTTTTTAAAGACTTTTTACAATATTGTGGGAGCGTGTGTGACTGTGAGAGGACGTCAGAAGGAATACAGAATAGGTTTTTAGGATATGAGAGACACGCCACGTCACGCCACAAAAACGTCAACGTCTACGACACATACAAGTCACATGTGCACCGGTGCACGATGATAATAATAATTTATACGAGAGAGAAACCGTGTGAAGAAATACTGAAGGACCATAAGGAAACTTTATGGAAAAGGAACTTGGAAACGACTGAGTTTTTTTACAGTTGTGTGATCTAAACACGACTCACTTAACACGACAAATAGGCACGGAACTTATTCCTCACTTTTCTTCTTTGGAATGATGAAACGATCATATTATGTTTTTATAGTCTTCCTTTGAAAGTCGTTATTCTTAATTAAACACAGTTTTAAGGTTGGTTGTTTGAAGGTGACGCAACGCAGTTAAAGGGAAAACACTTGAGGAAACGTCACTCGATGTCCGTTCATCGGCTTCGACGGAATTGTTGTCGTTGTCGAATTCAAGTTGTTGTTGATAAGGGGCGAATGGGGTGATGGCATAGACGAGTCTGAGATTGCAATGCGGGTGAAGATCTCTGATAACTTCACTTGCAGATTTCCACCCTAAAATAAACACAAGATTGTTCAGCTACGTCATACAAAACGTCAAATCTTCTCTGCCATGTCGTCAAACTTCAACTTACACGTGCAGCTGCTTTCGAAACTAAATCTTCAAACGGGGCAGTTCTAAATGACGTTCTCACGTCAGCTCGTCTTGCATTTTCTACTTCACGTCGAACTTCCACGCTTTCATTGAGAACGCTTTTGAATGCATCTACAGTTACGATTTCAGGGACGGCGTCTCCTCCCCTCTAAACACACAAAGCACACGCAATCAGTAAACAACTTCACGTCAACAAAATCACGTGAATTAATCATATTTTTCTCACGTTATTATTCGCCTGAGAAGGCGTGGAAGCTCCAGAATCGACTTCAACGGAGACACCCGAGATATCAATCGTAGAATTGGCAGCGCTGAACGTATGAGCTGAATCCACCCAAGAATGACGTGGATATCCTGCAGATCTCCGACCTGAACCTGATGTAGTTGGAGGAGGCGGTTCGATTCCCGCAGCCTTCAATGCCTCAATCATAGCGCCGTGGTTGAGTAGCGCCGTTGCTGGAGGCGCGCTGGAGGGCTCGTAAACTTCGTAACGCGCCTTTAGAGGAGGCAGCATGTGAATTGAATGTGTCTTCCGAGCTTTGATGATCTAAACAACCAAACCAAAACTGACTGTAAAGTTAACTCTCTCTCACTAGGCAATTCTCTTTTGTGTGGTTAGAGAGCGGAAACCTAACCCCCAATCAACAACTAAGCTTAACAATGGGAGGCTGGTCGACTAACCTTGTCAGTATATCCTTGAAGTGCAGGAAGCAAGTGAGCGAGTAAAGCTAAAAGAGAGACTGCTAAAACGTGCAGATGGATTCGCGTGATTCCTCCATCTCCTGAAGCCGCGGGAGATGAATGGACCAAAGCTGCGTCCTGAAGCGACACGAGAAGTCTGAGGAAGTCGCCAAGTGTGTCGTCACAAAGAAGTTCGACCATAAGAAGCGCTCCAGTCTTCCAAACTGCACTCATGTTACGTAGGCCGTTGTTAGGACACTCCAAACTGAGGAACGTGTGAGAGAACAACTCAGGGCCGGTCTTGCGGATGAAGAGGAGGTCGCTACGACTAACAGATTCTCTCGTGATTCCCTCAAACTTCAACGCAGGTCCTCCAAGTTTCTCTCGATTTTCATGGCGATCTAAAAGCGTGTGGAGGATCGAATGGACCAGCAGTCGCAGTTCTGGGTCGTCGTCTTTGGAAAGCGTTAAAAGTGGGCCGAGGAATGACAATGGGAACGTTGTTGATAACTGAACTGTCCTGTATTTGGACCCGACCTGTTTTGAATCAGAATTAAGTTTCAGGACCACTAGCCTTAATGGAATGGCGAGAAAGAAGTGACGTACCATGAGTAAGCTCTTGAGCAACATATTCTGGAGTAGGCGCGAATCCTCTTCGCCAATCTGGACTTTAGGAACCTTCGCCATGATAAACTTCATTATTTCGATCTTCTGGTAGTCCGGAAGGTGAGTGACGTATTCTCCCAAGGCAGAAATTAACGTGTCTCTGTACGAAACTTCGTCCACGTCACGTGCGTTCAACGCCACGCTAACTCCAAGCGCACCAACGAGAGCATTCACTATCTCTAACACGGAAGGTCCTACACTTTCTCCTGCAGCGATGTCTATCACTCTCGCTAGGACGTCAGCCATTGCCGTTCTAACACGTCCAGAACAACGTCCATTTGCTCCTTCCATGTGAGACATTAGCGTCTCTATCACGGCGTACGAGTATTGTGACTGCAAACAACAACCAACCACGTCAAACTTAACGTCAACTTTATCTTCCCAACTAATACGTAAGGTCAAACTTACCTGAATGGAAAACATGAGCACCCGGAAAGTATGTACGGCAAAGTCGTTCGGCACCCATAGTTCGAATACGTCAAAATGACTGGACACAAAAGTTTAATCACAATTAATTCTCACTTCACTAAATTAAAGGGCAAGAACAAGGACAAAGTCAATAGACACTTACTGGAGGACAGGTTTAACTATCGACCGCACATGACCAAACGTTGCCTTATTAACTAAATCTCTCATGGCAGATTCCGCGATTCGAGGTGCTTCTTCTGTTTCTTGAGTCCCTGCGTCGGTTTCCTCGTTCACCAGAGACTTCCTGCATTACAAAATCCAACTTTTAGCACTTTTAGCACACACACACGACACACATTAACAAATCCTTAACACTTGAATTGCCGTAGTATTACCTTCCTTGCTCCATATTGAACAGCAAAGAAGGAATGATCTTCTCCATGTGTGAGGAATCCCAGATGTTTTCTACCAGCTCATCACTAACCGTCTTCCTCACAACACCCTGTCAAAATATTCCAAAGTCCATTTAAACTACGACCTCTTCTCATTTATTCATGTTTAATGTCTTTACCTTAAGACCACGAATCCCTGCAGCCCGAATCTCCGACCGCAGCAAATCATTACTCGAGTTATTGTGCGCCATCGACGCAAACTTGCTTACAAAGAAGTCATATCTTCGGTGATACGAAGGCGTGTCTTCTTCTATACTTGCAAACCTTACAAACTAAAAAACAAGCTCACATTACTCCTCCCATCTCTCACACTGTCGAATTTCGACTTCATCAGCTATTTCTAACCTACCGACTGAGTCGCCAAAATCTGAAAATTAGGATCCGGACTCTCCAACAACTTCTGTACCATCCTCAGAAACGACTCAACATAAAGATTGAGTGACTGCGAATGACACGCCTGGAGAAGTCCATCCATCGCCTCCACTCCGATAACAACACACCCATTCTTCTTCCTGTAGATATCCCTACTGACTTTCTGGAACAGATACTCCCCAACTCTGTCCAGCTTCTCTGGAGATGACAACACGTAGAACGTCAACTTCTCCATGTTCGCCTTAACCAGTCCATCCTAAAAAACAAAAACAAAAATCCTCACAATTACATCCCTGAGACCTCGTGACCTCTCTTCCTACTTTACAAAACGAAACCAAGGAAAAAGGTCAAGACTTCGGCGAGTGACTTGCTTGTAATTGTACCTGCGGGTCCCTCGGAAAGACAGAGTCCACGAGGCGTTTGTACCTCGGAGCGCAACACCCACAGCAACCTGTAACGCATAAACAAACACCCACGTTTAATACACGCTACTCTGGACATTCACAGGATCCTGGAACAGTAAAGAATGGGTCCTTATTATTACACCGGGGGGAGGTACACTTGAAGAGAACATCTTCAGAGGTGGGGAGGTCGAAGCAGGAACAGCAGGAACGTTTGATGAAGGCAGCTGCCATCCCCACCTCGGAGGTCACAATTAATGAGACCACATGTACTTGTGTGGCCTCCTTTCCTTCTCGGTCTTCTCCAGGAACCCACCTCTGCCACTCGGAACTACCCGAACTTCACGTTTCTCCCGTTCCTCCCGCGAACAAATCAACTTCCACTTTACACATAAACAAATCATCCGCCACCACCGCCGCAGCCGCTGCTTCTGGAAACTGGAACCCGATGAATTTTGATATCTGCTTCTTCGCTTATCTCCCGACCTACAGACCTACTTCCCACATATTTACATTTTGTACACGTGGAGAAACTCACCAGTAACCATGTTGCTGCCTTGCCCACTTCCAACTTCCACGGAGAAGAAGCCCTGCTACTTCCTTTAGGTCACAAGTCAAGACGTCAAGATGACACGAGGAAAAGGAGGGGAATGTCAAAGGGTCACCGGAGTCCCCAAGGGTCAGGACGGCATTTCGGCGATTAAAAGGCAACTTTCAGTACACATTTTGATGTCTACAAAATGAAAACAACGGAGTTTTATTAATTCCCACCACGGAGATAATGTTTAAAACACCCCTGCAATGCAGGTTGACTGTAGGAACATTAAAATAAATAATTGATAAGCAAGGGAGATATTTCAATAGAGATGGAGACAAAGATAAAAATGATAAGAGAGAGGGTACACGAACCTGTAGAAACTAAAAAACTAGTAAACTAGTAACTTTCACTATATGAACCGGCCAGGCAAGAAGGACGACTATAAAATGTTAATGTGTGAGTGAGTTAGAGGGAAGTACAGCAGAGGTGGTCGGTGGTGGTCACTTCCTCCCCATCGAGTGGTACAATTAAGTTGATTGCATAGGAAGGGAGTTTAATTGCTGTAAGTTACGCAATTCCTCTGACACACAAGAGCAGAATTAAGTGCAGCAGGAGCCCCTAAGCTTAAGGCTTAAGCAATCGAAGATGAGCAGAACTTGCAGAACTGCTGACTGCTGACGATGGTGGTGATGATTCTGGTGATGAGGATGAAGCAGGTGATCTGATATTTCTGATTCTGAGGCAGATTCTCTCGCACACACTCCTTCCTCCTTCCTTCTTTCCTTCCTCAGCATCACATCCAAAATGTCCAATTGATCCGATGATATTCATTCACTGTGTCAGACTATATTAGAGTCTGCAGTTATCTTCACTTGATGTCTTGTATCACTGTTAAAACAACTGATATGGGTTACAAATGGACCATAACTTCTACTGATAAGATGACATGAATGTGGTTGGGGAAACTGATACTGAGGATGTAGGACGTAGGCTGAGTAGGCTGAGTAGGCTGCTACTGCTATCAGAAGTATTAAGTATTATGTATTCTGTATATATGTACTCTAATTTCAGCTTGCTTTTGTCCGAATCACGTCAATAGTCATCAATAAATCAAGGCTTAATCTGGATCTGGAATTAGACGAAATCCCCTTTGTATTCATTCATTCGGAGGAGTTATTCGGATCCGGGAAACGTGAGACTTTTTCACAGGAATGCACTGGGACCGGAGTCGTGATCGTGACCTAATTGATGATCTGCTTAGATTATTAGCTCGTTTCTTTGATATCTCGTGATAACTTAATACAATTCTGGAGTAGGACGACACGAACCGTCTTTATAGATAGGGAAAAAGTGTGAAGGACGCTGAGGAATGTACCGGTTGTAAAATGACTGGAATGCTGAGAGTAGTTCTGTGGCTGAGAGAAAAGCATAGATTCTAGATTACATATTTTTGTATTTATAATGAATCCATTCCTAAAATTAGATTGTAGACCTGAATGTTCTTATCTTCAACTCCAAAATCCACGTTCCAGCTTCTACTGTTTCTCTACATCAACTCTACACAATCTGCAATTTTTCTACCATCATCTCTGGGCTGGGCAGAAGAGACAGTGAGACAGCTAACGCTAACAACTGATTAACGGATACTAATGCAAGTTGACGTAGCACAAGGGAGAACAGTCAAAATTCTCAAGTCATTGGTAACGTCAACGTCCATTCGAAATTAGTGGAAACATTCAACGTTGTCGTTGGTTCATGCCTTCAATTTCAATTCACGCGTCCTGCGAATTGCGAAACTTGCGATCGTCCCTCGTAGGCAGTTGGCTTCGCTGAGCCATCTCATTATGCCCCAGCAAACGCGCGGATTACAAATCACTCAACTTGTTTACCCTCTGCTCTCCGCACCGGTTCGCCAAACAATTTGATAACTCCAATTGTTCTTGTTGAATAACTTCAAAATGCTTAAAATGGGGACCCTGGAGTCGGTAATTGTCGAAGACGTTCACAAGGACAGCGACAAGCCCATTGATCGCGAGAAGGTAGTAAACATCCGTTCTCTTTCCGAATCTCTTGGTTATCGACTCGCTAGACTTTATTTAATTTACCATCCTCTTCTTTGTTCTATTGTTCCAGACTTGTCCCCTTCTCTTGCGAGTTTTCTGTTCGACCGGTCGACACAACTCACTGCAAGAATATACCGCTGGAAGCGTCCCTGCAAATGAACTCCAAATCTACACGTGGATGGACGCCACCCTGAAGGAAATATCTGGCCTCGTCAAGGAAGTCAATCCAGATGCACGACGTCACGGAACAGTCTTCGATTTCTCCCTTGTTTACCCAGATAAGTTCCGAGGATACCGGGCTCGGTCTGTTGGAACCACCGTGTCTGGACAAAAGACTCCAGATGATCAGAAGACCCTTGCGGCCCTGCGATTCACTATAGGTGACTACTTGGACATCGCCATCACTCCACCTTCACGCGTCATTCCTATGCGAGGTGGACGACCCAACAACAAGTATTAACTTAATACTTCTAATTATATTTTAATTAAAGGATGTATGTCGTTTAGGGTTCGTTAAAACACTTTTAATAATTATTTCTTCTTTCTTATTCCTGAATTTGCATAATAAATCACTTCGTATCAAATTAATTTACTTCCTAATCACATTAATTTACTTCCTAAGCATTTGCGTAAACGTGTGCATATGCTCCAAGAAGGCAGGCATCACTGCAGTGACGCTCGTGTCTATGAGTTCCTGCATGTGTTTCACAGCTCCTTCGTCATTCAACTCCAGGCGGAACTTGTCCAGCACCTTCTTCACTGTTTTGTCAGGTTCGAGCGCGATATCAGGAACTGATGCTCCCACCATGAGCGAAAATAAATTCAAGATGAGATTCGCATGTCGTCTCAGATGGAGAAATGCCGTGTAGCATAACTTCCGGAACTCCTGGTAATGTTCAGACTGCAGGCCTCCCATCGCTTCTACCATTTCCTTCGACAGTTTCATTGGTGGTGGCATGTACTTCGGGTCTCGTCCTGCACACAATTTAATTACTTGACGTATTTAATTGCAGATTAATTATTAATTGCTTCGATTTGGGTTCAATCGTTTACCTAAGATGTAACCAAAATCTATGTGAAAGAGATTTCCGTCGCGAGTTAGAAGAAGGTTGTCCAAATGCCTGTCTCCCACTCCCAACAAATAAGTTATCACGCAATAACCCGCTGTAACATGATAAACCCATTCTTAGGATAATAAATCCAAATAACACAACACAATAGCATTACACTTGAATCAACTCACCACAACTCTTTACATACGTGTCCATCACATTAGCCTCGATTCCGTAAGCGTCAGTCTCAGAGGGATGATACTTACGAAAGAAATTGTGAATTGACTTATCAGTCGAAAGTACCTCAGCTACTGTCGTCGACTGAATAAACTGTACGAAACCTATACAGATCCCACAGTTTGATTATACTAAAGATTGAACCTTTGATTAAACAATATTAAATTGAAGGTAATCATTAGTAATCAATTCATTACCATGCGTTGTGCTAGTAGCAAGAACTCTGTATGGTGTTAATTTAAGGTCTAAGTTCTCTTTACTCAGCAGCCTGTCCATCAAAGTGATAATTTGCAAAATAAGTTGGTCCTGCCTCAAATCATCGCCATGCTTAAAGATCGCCACGTAAGGAGACCCGCTCTCCGTGGAGAATGTTAGACGACATGGCATTTGACTCGACTTGAAAAGAATCGCACTGCAAGCCCCAAAAGACACAAATGAAATTCTATTGCATTTAACCATAAATAATGAAACAATCTTTAGTAAATCTTTTCCGCACTCTTTGGCAACTATTCCGGTGATTTTGACTTCCGGGTCCAGTGGAAATGGCAGTGGATCAATCTTGGCAAAGTTTGTCTTGAAAGCTCCACCTTCTTCTGCCAGAAGCGCTTGAAGTTTTTCCATTTTCTTCTGTCTGTTCGCACTCTCCTTCATCACCGCCTTCACAACCTCCACAAGTTTCGCAATGAACCTTTGCTGCCTCGAAATCAACGCACGTCTTTCCTGCCACTCGGGTTTACCATTTTTCATACACTGCAAATAACCCGAAATCGTAAGATTTCTAATAATTAACCCTCAATTTAGTAACATTCCCATACAAATTCAAAACTTACATTCCAAAAACGCTGCATTACAGAATAATACATCTTCTGAACTTGAGGATCCTGCTTAACACCCACTTCATGGTCTTCTACTTCGATAAGCAGGTACCAGTAAAAGTAATTCGCTAGCGTTGTATTTTCACAAGCGCGTTGAATAAGGAATGTCGCTAAATCAGATTTCTCTACTATTTCCCCAACTGCTGCTGCTGATTTCCCTGGCTGCGTTACTTCTACAGCAATCGAAGCAACTCCACCAGCTCCACTTCCAACAACAGCGCTTAGATTAGAAGCCAACGATGTCTCTGAACTGGAATGCCTTCCTAACGACGCACCAACTATTTCACCTGCTCCCTCATCTCCTCCTCGGGTTCCTCCAGAGTTTGTCGAGCTTGTTGAGTTCTCTGCAAATTCTTCCACTTTCAATGTGACGTCATCTATTGTTGTTAAAGCAGGATGAGGAGGAGGCAGCGACGGTTGTGTTTGAGGAACATGATCACCATTCACATCCACATTTTCGTATTTCAACGCTTGCACCAACTGCAGCAAGTAAAGCATCAAATCTTCTTCAGGAGCTTGTCTCAGTCTCTCAACTGCGTAAGCTCTGACTGCTTGGTGAGAAAATGAAGGTCCCAAAAGTTCCAAAGCGTCTTGAACATCCATAGGCGTCCATTTCGCCAGAAGTTCCAGTGCTTGTCCTTCTTCTCCAGGGATTTCCCACTTTACACACTTCAAGAACTTCGCCAGAGCTTTCTTATTCGAACTGAGGTAGTGTCTGAACTTCCAAATCAGATCTTGCTCCTCTGCAGACAACGTTTTTGTTGGTGGATAACTCACAATCGCATTCAAAGCATCTCTCACCGCAGCGTTTGGCTTCAAATCAACATCACTCAATCCTGTTCGTGTGCACCGAGATAGCGTATGGTGTTTGTTCTCCACAAGGTTATCCTAAAGTAAATCAAAATGTTAGTTAGTTATATGATTAATTAATACCTTGATTAACATTTTAAAACCGATAAGAAGCAGTATACAAGGAGCAGAAAGCCAATCAAAAACTAACACAGTCAACAGTCGCAGTGCGTTTAATTAAAAGCCACTTGAAATGTTAGAAAGTCATAATCTACCCATTGGTGCACCTTGTGCCCGTATTGATCTTCCAGAACCTTGTCCCAATCACCGTAAACCCCGAATTCCAGCCAAAAGAACATCTTCCTTTCTTTTATATCAACTAATTTTCCATCGACAAATTACTACGCGTCTAATTACTTCCAAGATCGGCACTACCACCACACTAGTTATGCTCTAGATTCCTTTTTCCTATTGACACGTTCCCTTATCTTCACTGTTTAAACAAGCCTTGAATGGGTTAGTCCAGATCAAACTACAGTTCCCCCACTTCACCCCAAGGTTGCCTTTACCCTTGACCTAGTAGACTTAACCAAAATCCTAGTGTGTCTGTTGTTCGAGTTGGAGGAACAGGAAAGACTCTTTTTGAGGAATCTCCAAAAATGCCTGAGTCCCTTCAGCAAAGCCGTCCTCCAGTCCTCCATTCCCATCCCTCGTTAGATTATCATTTTAATCCACGTCAATTAAAAAACAAGGTAAAATTTGCCATTCCTCAATAGCCTTCACACAACTGAGCGAATGTTGAACAACTACGAACAATAAATTATGGGAGCTCCGAACAAGACGAAGATTACTGCACACAAAAAGCTTCTCTCTGTCAGTCACGGTCTCTGCACACTCTTCTGCTGTCATATCGAATTTCCTTATCTTCTAATCGTATTATTTACTTATCACTATCAGTCATGTATGGCCTTTGCCCACACACACACTCTGAATTCTGCATCTATTTTTTAACCTGTTCGTTTCAACTACACACCACTAACACTAACAGCCCTCCTGATCTTCAAAGTTGAAAGTTTGAAAGGCCAAGTGTAATCTGCTCAGGTGTCATCAACAAACAAAAGTAACAGGAGAAGTTCGAATGGATTAAATGGATGGATGACTTACCAGGACAATTTCATGGTCGGGTAACCATTTGACATCACCGAGCCCTCCACCTTCACCCCCGTCCTCTTCCAACTCCTCCCCACCTTTTTCGCCGAAGGTTATCGCGTACTGCAAACATTACACGTCCTGTTCATGTGACAAGCCCGTGATTAAGCTCAATGCTGCGAAAATGTTACCTGAACTCCGCCATACTCTGCGATGGGAAATTCCACGTTCAAATAGAGAAAGTCAGATTCACGTTTTTCCCTTTCACACAGCGTTTCTATTTCCGAAAAAGTCAGTCTGTCCAGCCAGTCAAGCTTTGGAACTTGGCCCATCCTATGCTTTTTCCCCATCTGATGTTACACAAACCGATGTCAGATGAAACGATCCATGACTTTACATTATTGACCAACTTAAAGTAATCTTTAAAATGTACCTTAGTTAGTCTGTAAATCTTATTGCCTTTGGGTCCTTTTCCAGGTGTAAGTGAAGGATCATTCCCATCTGCAACCTGACCTGGCCACACTCTCAGGTCCAACATTCCCTGCAAATTAATTATAACTCCTTCACATGCTTCGTAATCAGATTAATTAACACATTTTTGGAGTAACACTGACTTGTCTAAAGAGTCCATTCTTCCCAAAGAACCTTATGAATGTTCCTCCTACTGGAATGAGTTTCGCAGGTCCACAGCAGTCATACACAGTCAAGCAGAGAACGGACGATCGGGGAAGGTCACTGAATCTCAGAGGCAACGTAACCCATTCGTTCCAACTATTCAATAAACGTTAAATGGGGTTAGTAACGTAGTAAAAGAAATCCACTCAAAATCCTTGAGCAATGGAACTCAGGAAGAAGTGTCCGAATTCATCTCCAAATGT
Source organism: Isotomurus palustris (assembly GCA_034696625.1). Classification (NCBI taxonomy): domain Eukaryota; kingdom Metazoa; phylum Arthropoda; class Collembola; order Entomobryomorpha; family Isotomidae; genus Isotomurus; species Isotomurus palustris. Next base: position 888 of record JAQGAD010001604.1, on the reverse strand, counting down.
CGAAGTTCTTACTTCCAGCGAGAAGTGAATGGTTTGTAGGATGTGGAGACAGGAAGGCAGATAGGAACGTTGTTGTCATAAACTTGAAGGTCAACTCGCAAGTCTGCAGCGCACGGACATCCGACGGGTGAGCCGTCGGTTCCCTGGTCCACCGTCCGCTGCCACAATCCACTCCATTTCAAAAGAGGATCCTCCAACAACTTCTCAAAGTCACCTCGTCCCACTCTCCCTTCAAGACATCCTCTACAAAAAATAACACAGTGAATTAAATCCCAATTCAATTACAAGACATCAATTTAATTAGTCCAATCAATTATATAGTAGGCTCGCCTTACACTTTAATCTTTATGCGATACTCCAAGTCACATGACGGAACTGTGTTGTACTTTGTTAGAAGGCTACTCGACTCCAACATCCTTCCGTAGTATTCTTAAAATTAACTACAAATCAAATCAATTAATTTTTCGATCAATTTTCCAAAATCAAAACATTAGTAAAGTGTAACCAACTTCGTAATTATGACACTTACCTACTCCTCCTTCTTGGTTTTAGACAGTCTACAAACTCACCTAAATAAATGTTAACTAATCTAGCACTGTCAAACATCAGCTAATTTTTGAAACGACGCAATAATATTATTTACTTTCAAAATATTATTATTTTTGAAGTTTTGTTGTCTTCGAGAGATGAATTCCGTCTTGCGAGACCCCAAAACGTTTGTACTGAAGAAGCGCGAAACAGTTGGGCTCATTTGCTTTGTTGCAAGTTTCCAGGAAATGAACGCACGTGGTGATTGTATTTTTTAATTATCTTGCGTCAGAGGAAGCTTCACACCCACTGACACTGACGTAGCAGGGATGGATCGCTTCTACAATCCATTCGGTAAGT
>JAQGAD010001603.1:0-18202 GCA_034696625.1 Isotomurus palustris | reverse complement strand
TCTCTCTCTATTTGCCATTGCATACCTGTTCGACGAACGATCAAGATGAACTTGCCCTACCTTCAACACACTCTTAACGTTATAGCATGCACCTTTGCTGCGGTATAGGGTGTCTGTGTGTTAAACTATAAGCAGATGCAAACCTCATGGAGTGTCTTGACTAGTTCTTTCGATGAGAAAGGAGCAAAGAGTAGATTGGGATTCGAAGGGATGAAATGGCCTTAAGGTAAAATACCTTTGCAGGTAGGAGCTCAAGCTAACTCACATCACAACTTCAACTTTTTAGACAAACCAACATTATTACATTAAAAGTGTAGAGGAAGAAAACACAGTGCGAGCTCCTTCTCCGTAGTGTTGCTTCACCACTGACATGTTCTTAAGCCTGAATTTTAGTGAAAAAATACTTCACCCAGGTGAAGATGGCTGGTGGTGAGGTTCATTTCATTCTATTCCAACCAGATTCCTTCTAATAAACTCTTGTGTTGTCATTAATTTAAACCAGATTCCGGTAACAGTAAAGTGGTCGTTTCATTTGCATTCTAATGCTTTTCGTTACAATTATGCAATTGGTTTTTCGAAATCCCTCGTAATTCCATGTCTCCCTCTCTAATGGAATAAATCTCCGCCACTTTGCCAGCAATTAATTATCCGAATCCGAAGGATATTGAGTTACAGCTTAGGAAACAAAGGCGAGGATGAGAAGAAGAGTTCCACCGGAATAATTACAGCGTGGTTATCCTTATCGCAAATACTTGTGTAATTGAGTGCATACGATGAACACGACGAGACCATAAAACCCTCATCGGACGAGTGATTCGCATTCTCCCATTCCATTCCCGTGCCAATTGTGAACCCAAAGTGCAACTCTACTCTCCACTAAAATCGGTACGGTTCACGCTTGGCCTGTGAAATGAAACTAAATGCCCTCCTCACAATTGTTGTACTGATAATTTCATGGAGATCTCGTAAAGATGTGCAACCAGTGGAACTTCATCGCTTTCCTTAAGTGAAAAATTGACTTCGGTTACATTTCAATTAATGTGGTCACACACTATATGGTTGTTGCTACTTAATCTGAGGAGAACAATTTTGTGGTTGAACAAATATACACACTTTGTACCATTTACCATTCCTCTGTCTCTCTAAACACTAAACTAAACTGCCATCAACTGTGATGAAATGATCAAATAATACCAAATACTTAATCTCCGTTGATCTGAACATCATTCGGAGCAAATACCTTTGAAGCCAATAACGGAACAATGCACGAGTGAGTGAGTTTTGATTAAAAGACAAACATAAGAGTTCCAAATTGTTCCTGGAATGGATTCCATACTTCCAGAACAAAGATCCACCAACAACACTCCCCTTCATCACATGAATCAACACCAATTCTACTCGTCTGTCGAGCAACCTCACAGTTTCCCCAACAGTATTATCTCCAATCATAGCCAATTAAGTTATCTCAATTCCTCCCGGCCTCCTTCCGATGGAGTCCTTCGAAGAGTACCGCAATTATACACTCCAACAAACAACGGCGGTGGATCTGTTGGTGTTGGTGTCCCTGTCTCCGGTAGAAAAAACCGGAGTCGGACAGAAAGTCCCAGTGTTCAATCTTCCGGTGGAGGAAGTATCATAGCGATGGTAGAAAGTAATAACTCGCTTTCTCCAGTCCTTCTAAGTCATCACATCCATCACTTAAGTGAACCCCGAATAAACAGCAGCAGTAGTGGTGGGAGTCACTCAATCACACCTCCCAACTCGAATTCCAACACAACGATAAGTTGTGGGAGTGGCAATAGCACCTCAGCCAACATAGGAGTTCCTGCGACTCCCAAAACAACTCTTAATCACAACAACAACCACGTCAAAAAGCAGCAGCAGCAGCATCAATCTGAGCTGGAGAAGAACAATTACAAAAACACGAGCAGCAGTCAAATTGGGAGCAATAAAGCGAAGGCAAAGAAATGCATCTTAGAAGAAGAAGACGACGACGACGTAGAGAAGTGCGACAAGAATGTTTGTGGTGCAGGTGGACGAATAAGGACGTCTTGGGTTGGTCCCAATCAGGAGTTTCTTCCTATTTGTGATGCTCTATTTAACGTGATATCTTTAGCTCTTTACTTCTGTGACATTGTGTTCGACATACTAACTGCTTACACGTGGTACAAACTAGGCAGCGAAGACCCCAACGATGAGTTCACAGCGCCATTTGAATCCCCGGGGGAAAGTTCCCTTCACAAAGGGCCCTCGAAGGAAAGTCTCCTCTCGTGGTCAATTGTGTCGTTGACGTTCATCCTCCTCTCCGCCCTTCTAAGTCAAGTGTTGTCGTTTAAGTGGTACCGAGAAAGTGTTCGGAGGGGTCAACTCGGTCCTGACGGAGTTGAACTTGACGGACCTCCTCCGCCGTGTACAACGAGTGTTTTAGTCCTCCTCCACGTCTCCTTCTCGGGAATTCTCTGGAGGTATTTCAAACTATTCATCCCCGTCGATCTCCGATTCGTGAAGAATGAAGTCCGGGACTTGTGTCTACTTCGTCTTGTCCACGCTTTCTGCCAAGCTACTCCTATGTTACTCATTCAACTTTACCTAATCTGGCAAAGTCCTGGACGGGAATCGATATCTGACTTTACAATTGTATCTACTTCCCTCTCCCTGTTCTCCGTGTGTTGGGCACTAGCCTCGTTCTCGAAAAACATTAGGAAACAGAATGTCCACAAATTGGTTCTCACATGGTTAGGCGTGATATTCCAATTTTTATGGCATTTGGGAACAGTAATCTCGCGTGTTGTAGCTCTCTCCTTGTACGCAACAGTCTACCACTTTTGGATATTCCTCGTCCTCATCCTTCATTGGTTTTGTATGCTAATGTGGCTCATTTCACCTAAAACTTTGTACCACGGGGAGAAGATTTCGACAGCGAGGAAAGCGATGTACTCTGCACTCATCGCCGTGGTCTACACCTTCTGCTACGTCAACGTCCAGGAGAGAAACTCGAGACAGAAAGTGATACTTTATTATGTGACGATGTTCCTGGAGAATACTCTCCTCCTCAGTGTGTGGCTCATCGCTAAACGATACGAAGACGAGATTTGGTACAAGACCCAAGTGATTTCCTCCGTGTTCGGTTGCTTTGCTGGGGGAATATTCTTCATGTGTTTGTACTACAGGTACTTTCACCTTAAAAAGTTGAGTTATGTTTATGATGCTTCCAGCTCCATTTATCGGAGTAGTTCTGTCCTTAACGGCTCTTCCTCCATAAATATGAACGGGGGAGCTATTTATTCTTCGCCTGTGGCTAAAGGTCTCCGTAGTCGGGGAGGCTCTGCTGCTGGTTGTGGCTCTTCCGGTCCTCCAATCTACGGAATAGAATCCTACGTGGAAAATGTTAATGAAGATGAGAAGAAGGAAAGGACGACCGGGGGTGGTGGGAGCAATTGTGGGATAATGAGCAATGGTAATAGCAATCCAACGAGTGGCAACAACTTTGGAGAGATAATTTCGAAAGGAAACAACAAAGCCACTTCAAAGGTTCCCCTCGAGTCGCATCATAATAATCAGGCTTTGAAGAAAGTGCCCGAAAAGTATTTGAAGAGGAATTGTGGGGGTGATAAAAAGACGGACAAAGCTGGCGGAGGACCCAATGGGGGTCAACGAGGTGCCTTGTACAATAAAATAAATGGTCATCACATCCATCACACAAATGTCCCAGGAGTTTTCAACTGTCGATTCCATCCAGCCATGAAGAGGAAAAAAAAGAAACCAACATCATTCGTGCCACCGCCTGCAGTTCAGCCTGCGTCTTCGGACTCTCCTCAAGGAGGAAGTGGTCGAGGAAGAAGAATGGAAGCCAGAACTGCAGAAGTAACCACACCGGTTGGAAGTAATGGAAATAGCGAGACTCGAATGAGTTCTGCTGACATCAGGAGACGAGGTCTTTGTGGGGACGGATTGGAGGGCAGCAGCAGGGGTAATAATGAGTTGTGTAATGATCCTCACAGGGACACGTTCCGATCTCAGTCATCTGACCGTGAGGAGAACTGCGGGTTGAGGAATGGAAACAGCAACTTTAATTCGGAGCAGACGAGGGGTGGTGGTGGTGGTAGGAATGTTGGAAGTCCTACGATCATCAGAACACTTTCTCCAGAATACACGGAGATGGAGAGTGGTGCGATGTACGGGAAAATGGTTGGGAGATCGTTGTATCCGTTTTGGAAGCGTCCACTTTCAATTACGATGGGGAGTGAGAATGAAGGGAGTGTTTGTAGTCGAGTGGACATCCAACAGAAACTGCAGGAAAAGAAGAAACAGCAATTAGCGGAATTACGAGAGATTGAAGAGGAAATCAAACAGGGAAAGCTGAAGAGACCAAAGTTTAATGAGATTCCCCAGCCAACTGGTGTCCATCAACCGATCCCAGATGAGAAGAAACAACCTTGGTTTCGAACAGATGAAGGAGATCCGCCCATGATTATTCATCCACGACCACCTTTCAGTCTTTCCTCGAATAATCCCCACGGATCTGACCATCAAGTCATTCTAGATCCGCAGTATTTAATATACGCCTCGCCTTCTTATGAAGGATCAGATTTTTACGACCATCCTGACTGGCCAGCTAATTACTACGAGCCGCTGTACCAAAATGATGTGAGCCAGGAAAGACTGAGTAAGAGGAAACTGGGGAATAATAGAAGTTCGAAGGAAAGTATTTACAAGTCTTATAGGATGCCTTCGGATATTGATAGTCAAATGTCACTTCCTCGGTCCTACACTCTTCCGAGGGAGTTCAAGTACAAGAGAAAGTTCCGAAAACCTATTAAGACTGAGCAATTCGTCCCATCAACTAATTCAAGCGACGGTACGTGGGCAGTGATTATGTCTTTCATGATTCATTCTATTAGATACTTAAGCACGTATGAGAAGTTGTGAGCAATCAGAGGATTGAGGGTATTAAATACTAAAAGCAATGTTCATTGATTGTACAGGCGACGTGGATTCAGGGGAAGAGGATCCAGAGATTTACAGTCATTTACGGCCTTATCCGTTTCCTCTACCTTCGGTTCATCATATTCACACCAAATCGAACGGGAACTCTGAGAATGGCACAGTCAGCATGAATGGGATGAGCAGCATTAAAGGTCCTGTAGCATCAGCAGCTCCAACAGCAACAACAACAGCAGCAGCAGGTTCATCTTCAGCTCCGCAGCCAAGTAAGAAGCAGCCAACGAGTCGTAGACATAAGTTGCATGAAACTAAATTATAGAGAGCCCCAAGACACAATGAAGTGACGTCCACCCACGCAGCAGATGATTACAAAGGGAGATAGTGAAAAATACTCATTCTCATGAATAAACCTAACCATCATTTAATAATCAAAGTAAGTGAGATAATAGGGAATATAAATTGTTTCATGTGAAATTACTTCCAACCTTTTAAACGTGCCCACAGTCCCACATGCATTCATCTGTGTGTGTGTGTATGTCCTTTTCCATCATTGAGCAGGACACACTGTTGTTACATCCTTACAACCTTTACACACACTCCTTGTAGCTATTAACTCAAATGAGGGTGAATTACAAATGTACTCGAGGTGTTTTCCTTTCGTAATGATACCGATTTCTCCTCTGTCATGCACACATGCAACTTAACAATAATAATGCAAAGTCTGCCCAGTCACCAATCCATAAAAAGAGTGTGTAATAAATGTATAATCTAATGGTAATAACCATCCTTGTGTATTTTGTAACCTGTAAATTATTAGATGGATAGAAAAATCACCTGCGAATTAACAATCAATTAAGTCTCACGTGTTTTTGTATTAAATTATCGTAAGTCACTAGACGGACGGATAGAAATATTTATGATGCTTATGAAGGAACAGAGCAAGGATGATTTACATTCTTGTAGCTTAATAATACAGTTTCCGCTACAACTCAATAGAAATAATTGTCACGAGCTATTTCATTTCTACTTAGGTTTGTTAAGAGCTTTAAGTTTGATTCAAGAGTTTAATTTTGTTCATTTTGGTTTAGTTTAATCCAAACTTTAATACTGGAAAACCAAAGTCCTTTCATCTAGAACTGATACGTAAAAGTACTCAATAATTTTATATATTTTTACTCGAAAAGACTGTTGACTTCGTGTGCAGTAGTGTAAGTAAGTAGCATTTTAATGTTGAGTACATTCATTAATTAAGTATTAAGTTCTAATATCCATGTCACTTTACTTAACTAAAATATACGAGTGTACGAGTGGAGAGACAATCGTTGCAAAAAAACTGTAGAGGTCTGCAGCAAGCAAAGTTCCGAGGTGCGAGAGTAGAACATGAGGGATTTATCTGCGTATATATTTTGTGCCATGAAGATGTGATTTTATATTATGTAAAGCAGTTTATGAGCAAAAGGTTACTATTTCCTCAGCAGAAACCTGTTTTCGCGACAAATCTGTATTTTTTACACAAGTTGTTATTAGAATTAACTAACTGTCTTTCATGTTTTATTACCATTACACATTGCATTCTTTCTATTGTATCACACACACAAGCAGAAGTAGACGTAAGCTTGTAGTTTGCAGTCTCTGCCTTTTGTACTCCTATCGCACCATTTTTGTGACTGAACTTTTTAGTTATTTATTTGAGAACATGACACATAAGATAAATGCCTTGTGGTAGTAAAAATGGAAAATTATTATTCTGATATACCTGCTGATAAAATGTTCGTGTTCTCCTCCACGCAAACTATTTTGCAAAATAAATCACACAAAGACTACGCAAATTTAAATTATTTGAATTGTGTGTAATTTGTCATTTATTATCTTTGTCATCCTCTCCTGATGTTGTACATTACCTGTTCTGGTTTATTCAGAAAATTTTTGACTTTTCATGCGACAATTGCCAGGCTTGGGAATTTTTATCTCTTGTGACAGGACAGGCAACAGGGGAAACCATTAAAAACAATGAGCATGAACTGCACTTAATCGATGCAATATGCATATATCCCACATTAAGTTACTTTTATCAAGAACAATCCTTTCCATTCATTCTTTACTCAGCTCCTAAATACTAAACACGTCTTTACTATATAGCTGAAACGCAATATATTAAAGACGCAAGACAAGATCCAAGTCGCAAGATATAACTCAGGCCAAATGTATGTTTCTAATTAGTGGTAGATCTTACTGCAAAGATTAACAACGAGTTTTCATATCCCTCTTAGTTGTTTACAGAGAATAAAGTGGAGCTTATTTAACCATTCTAACTAAAAGAGATAATCAGGTTAATGAATAAAGATGTAGGTAGCTTAACATAAAAATAGAAATACGTGTTTAAATCCTGTCAGCCAACTTTTCTGAGTCTACTTGGGAAATTGTCAAACCGCAGATTGCTGCTTCAAGTATCCATTTCCTGCTGCATATTTCTACAAAACCAATTATTCTTTCACTCAAAGAAGAATTCTGGTCTCAATATTCCTTGCAGGATTTACAAATACTCTTTAGTAAAATATTAGAAACCCTTCGTTCGAAATCGTATAGGCGAAAGAATCGACGTCCTTCGAGAATGGCACAAGAATGAGAACTAAAAATGTCTCTTCGTCATCCACGCTTAAAGACAGCATAAATCACTCCCATAAGCTTCTTAGGGACATGAATCTCTGACGTTATTCATAATTGATACATAATCTCTAATATACTCTTGGAACTTGGAAGTTTGGAGTGTCTAGTCTCGATATAAAGTTGAGCTTATGCAGGACAAAGTTCCTTTTGCATCTGCATGTTTCAGAAGTTCATGTACTTGTCATTGCCTTCATCATTTCAACCACAACACGCTAACTTGTTGGAAAAATTTCAATTTTTCCGTTCCCGTTCTTTATCCGTGCCAGCCCACCTTATCACGCTGTGTGAGCTTCATTCGGTAAGTCAGATTCCATCTCTAATCTTCAAGAAACTTATCGCATTCATTGATTTACCAAGAGTTGCTGATTTTTTAACACTACACAAAGACTCCAACACTGTAAGTTTGATTGGACTAGCGTTGACTGTGAAACTACACATTGGGATTGTCTCCGACCTTTCAAGAGTGATAAACGAGGCGTTGAAACTTTGTTGATCTCCCGGTGTACAACTTAACTGCAGACATTTCAATGGGCAATTAGTAAATCACTTCCCCTGTGTGGACGCTTAAGGAATTCTAAATAATCAATTAACTACAGTCACAGTTGATAAAACAAAAGAGGTCTCCTTCGTCCCTGCCCAGTTTTAATTTGGTCGACTAATTAGGCCGTGCAGAACCGGAAACGGAATTGTTCTCTCCTGACCTGGAAACTCGGAGTTCAGTATGGAAAATGAAAGACACAAAAGTTATTACACAGCGTACGATAGTGAAGAAGAAGAAGACGAAGAAGAAGGAGCGGATCGTTACGAAGGGGTAAGACGAAGGTCTTTTAGATTTTTTGTTCAAACTCACAGTAAGTGGTGAATGATGTCTATAAGGAAATAGAAAAGCACGTGTGTGTGCATCTCTCGGCTATCTCAATATTCGTTTACTGCATGTGCAATAAAAAATGAGTTTTCTGTCTAAACATCACACGATCAAATGAGGCAAGTGTAAGATAGACAGCTTTGCAAATCATGGGATTTAGCGTCCTAAGTACTTAAGCCCGTTGCAAGAAAGACAGGAAATACGCCCTTATTGTCTCCCACCTCTCTCCTTCTTTCGCTTAACCGCACATGCAGCACAGTGAAATGCGAACTGGAGTGAATCCAAAAACTTCAGCGCGATTAATATGATATCCCTCATTTGTATTTGTTGTTTGTGTACTCAACAAATAACAAGAATTCCTTAGTAAAAAAAGCCGAACAATTGTGATATTTGGCAGTTGAGGGAAGTGACGATACCCGTATCTTCAGAATCCTCACTTCCTCAGAGGAGAAGGGAAAAGGTACACGAAACAAGATGTCGTACCACTAAACCTTATTTTACATCTGAATTAACGATGAAGAAACCTTTACCTACTTAAGAATAGACATTAACTAACACAATACTGCACGATAAAAATAGAAAATTTAAAGAGGTTTACTTAGGAAGTCCCAATCATTCGTGTGCTTCTATTCCATCGACCACTTAGAACAGGTATATACATATATATATCTAATCTCATAGTAAGTTTGCAGATATTTTTGCACTCCTAGGATTTGCACACGCAAACACTACGAGTACTACATACTACGAGATCGATTTGGAATATCATCATCATCATGTAAATTACACGAGAACAGAACACCAAAACACGTCTTGAAGCTGTTTATTATAAGAACGCACTCCGAGAAAGCTATGAAAGCTCGTCAAGATACGTTGGACACATTCAATTAAGCCTTGTGCATTTAAAGATAATTCGCTATAGGTCTGCAAGTTCTGCTCCACATTTTCTCTGGCTGACAATGACTCGGCAAATCATCGGGATTAATTAAATTGGGAAGGGAACTAAACAGGCTGGCTGGCAGTAGTGAAAGCATTAAGCAACTCCCGGTGAGGTTTTATATTTGTGAGCCATGACTTGTGTATGATGCTCTTGGCGAATGCAGTTTATATTTGTTGATGTTGCGAATTTCGATAAATAAAGATGATGATCATGAGCAATGCACGACACACTGTGGTGTGTTCCCTTGCCGTAAGATCTTAAAGCACTGATTGGCAAAGACTTAAGCCAAAAGTTAAACCGTAAGAAAAGTTCAGCAATGCCAAAATCCTCCTTTTCTTCAGCTTTTGTCGTAGTTAGAAGCTCTCTGGTTGCATCCGACTGACTAGTTATACTTAAATAGTGCGAGGAGCTTCACAGAATTCAAATTGTTTTAATTGTATTAAATTTCATATCAAACCAACATAACACTCCGTATTAGTGCCAGCTTCATATTCATCCTCCTGTAGAGATTCTAATATCGATAGTAATTTGTATTATATACTCCGTGCAAGTTAATAAGACAAGCAAAACTAAAATCGTTTTGTGCATCTGAAATCTGCAGTGTGATCTATTAAGTGTAGAAAACAAGGTTCCCAGACACATTGTTCTTGTAGTGTAGAACTTTGTATGCTTTATTATTGTCCTAGCTCTTTAGCTTAGCTCATACTTTTGTCTTTGTATTAAAAGTGTCAAGTGTTTCGGAAAACTGCTGTTGACTGTGCTGCTTGTTCGCGCATTGTGTCTGGGTTATTCCTACTCTTTTGATGTGAACATATCAACAGGCAAATTAGTGGAGTGATATGTGTTTAAAATATAATTACTTTTTTCCATAACTTGCACAAACTGTGTTAGAAATTTAGGATTCAACTGAAAGTTCTATTACCTTCCACAACTTCCGAGACAGATGAATTGTAATGCTTCAAATTGGCCAGCTGCCCTTTGTATTACATTTGGTTATTATTTTAGTCACTTGGAAATGGCCTAGATACGACTCAGACAAATTACTTCCAAGATGATGTAAAGCATTATGTAAATTTTGAAGGACATTCTAAACCTTCTCTGATGATTTGTGCCTCGTAACTCGTAAGCCTGCAGTTCCCTTCAAGTTGTGCAATTTGAATTGTTCACAAAAATTGCTCCCTCGGGATTTGAGGAGATAAAAGCTTCGCAGAGGTGTGGAAATGCATGGGGGAAGCGTTAAATTGAAACCGGGCAAAAATGAATGGAGAACCGGTCCCGATGACACTCTACAAGTTGTGAATCCAAATTCCAAAAAAGTACAGGTACTACTTGAGATTTCAACACCCCACTCATTTAATTCTTCTAACAAACGTGTGAAGTATGTGATTGTCCAATTAACCTCACATCATTACATTCATTATGCGAATTACATCTTATCGTCATGTCGCGTTATTTCTGCTCTACGCAATCAAATGGTGTGTAAAACCTTATGTAAATTGGATTCTGATGATGATGCAAAAAAAGAAAGAGTAAAAAATTGTCTCCAATCACACACATGCACACTCACACACACACACACCAGGTCAAGGCTTTTGAGAAATATGCTTAATTTGCCAAATCATACACAAGTTGAAGCAGATGATGCACAAGAAAGTGTCGTGTTTGCCATTACATCTTAAAACTTTGCCATTTTATTTCTTGTTTGAAACTCAGCTCAGTGTAATTTCAGTGACGGTGGTGGTGGTGGTGGTGAGGATGGCAGGAGCAAAAGATCTAAAATGACAAGAACATATGTGTAGTGTAGGCTAGTATAATTTCTGTGAGCTCTGCTATGTGATCTGTGATCATCAGACATATTCTTGTCGCGAACTTCTTCTTTCTGCTGTAGTGTCACCCGGCTATGCTTCCTCACACTGCATAGTGCGACTGATACTGATCGCCTGTCTTTTCCTATGCTCCACTTTTTTATCACATTTACTACTTTGCAAGGTTGACTTGAATCGGTAACTTGTTATGTTGCGTCAGTTCAAATGAACTGTAGGAGTACTAAATACACAAGTGTTTAAGCAAAATAGATGGCCAGCATTCACCTCCAAATGCAAAATTATTACTTTTATTGCAAAAGTCGCTAGTTTAAAATCAAAATAAATCACTGCTTGTGTCCCAAAAAATGCATAAACTTTATAGGAGAGATTTCTTCCAAAGAAATGACTGCAAATCTAGGCTGACTGAGTCTAGAAGTCTGAACTAGACACATTTGCACAGGTCCTGGTGGAAAAAGGAAGGAAATGCACACAGAGGTCTGATGATGACAAATGTACAACTCACTCGTTTCCCGAATGAAAGTTACTCTCCCAAAGATAGACAGACAACAGAGGAAGTTGGTGTTAACTTAGTTGGGTGACTGTCTCCAATACGAAACACTTTTTGTTTTGAGCTTGTCGGACTGATTTTGTGATTGGAATGGATTCTGGAAGAAAATTGGTTGTTTCGAAGATGAGCAATATAAAAGAAAGGAGGGCCTTAAAGCGTCGATGATATAAAGAAAACGGGGAAAGAGATTGCCTAACGAATTTAACGTCATTCACTCAGGAAGATAGTTACTGACAGATTCTTCATGTGCGGAGTTCCGGACTTCATTCTCCCCTCGAGAACTTTATCAGGCGTGTGGACTTGCACTTCTTCCAGCTCTCTCCAACGTGAGACTGTGTCATACAGCATTTACAGCAAGCAGAAGCTGAGGGCATCCAGGGAAAAGAAAAGTGTGTGTAGAGGAAAGCAAGTAGAAAATGCATTTTATCTCGCCACAAAGAGTTGTCTCTCTATTCGAGCAAACATCCTTGAAACATCGAATGGCTCTTAGGTCGAGGGAACCCTTTATATTCCTCACAGCCTGATTCATGTCTTATCAAAGCTAAAATCAACCGTACGTAAGCAAACTGACGTATATATAAACTCGCGTATCGTATAGGAGAGAGACTAGGCCAAAGCAATTCCGGTGCAGGAGATCTTCTTTCTCTATCTGTTCCTTTAATAAATTCCATTGAGCCCTTTACTCCTTCGCTGTAACAGTTTAATAAGAGAAGCTTTTTTCTCCTCGCATCTCCTAATGGATTCGTGTACAGTCACACTCCAGATCTCCAATCCACTGCACCATCCCACCAGTCCACAATTTGATAAGTAGAGAGAGGAAGCGAGGGAGCGAGAAATGGAGAGTATGGAATATGGAGTTTCAGAAAAAACGTGGCAAAAAGTCTCCTCAAACTGGTTGAAGTAAATGAATAGTGAGCTGTTTGTGAACTGATTAATACGACTCTTTTACACAAAGTGAACGCTCGTTCGCCTCGTCTCGTCTGGTGAAAGGATTCTTATTGTGAGTAAACCACACAAAATTCTCATTCAGCTGTATTTCCACCGTGAAACTCCATCCATGGGTTTCCGTTTATCCACCCATTTCTTAAGCGAACTTCTCATACACGCAACTTTTACAATCGAACTTTTCCCTCAGTACAAATCCATACTGTGTAAACTGCCTACTTAAAACTCAAAGTCTGTGTGTATTGAATTTACTCCGGATAAACTGAAACCCACATCTCAACATCACGCATCTGATTTCATACGAAACGACTTCTCTCTGAATTCATAAGTGTATTGAATGCCACTTCCTATTGACATTTTATACACGTGCTCATTCCGTACCCGACTCAGGACCGCTGCTTTCACATAAAATTGAAAGTCCTATGGTTTCATCGTATCCCAAGATTGTGAAATTGCACGACAATGCACACAATCCATTTTAATGTCCTTCTAAAAGGTGGTACAATACTTTCTCCGTAAAATATTTATTCCCATTTTGTTCACACGACACGAACAATGCATTTTTACGAGTAACAAGTGCATTTTATTCTTAATTTTCTACAATATTATACATTATTTGGCCTACTTTTGAAAATGAAACGAAATTGGTCTACTTATGCAGGAGAAATAGTTTTTTAGGTTTGTAAGTGAAAGCGTTTAAAATGAAAAGGAAGAAAGTTTCTTTAAGGTTTCTTTAAGTTAAAGTTAAATAATTGGATTGGATTCCGCGAATTTAATCTGACTGCCGGCAAGTCACAATGATATTCTTAGAACTGAGTTGTCTTATTACTTCATTAGACTATCACTCTAACTCACTCACTCACTCTACGTTGATGATGATGAGCCAACTCTTTACCTTGGTATGTGATTGACATGTGTATTTAACGTTTGATGTTGCTTGCTTGTAAGTTTAAAGCGAAGAAATTGGCGTATAAATGTAAACTGAGTGAATGCATTTGCTTAAGTCACTTTTCTTCCTTCTTTTATTTATGTTTACACTGAGAGTAGCAAAAGAAACAGGATTATCGTAGAGAGAGAGAGAGAGCTCATTTCTCTGAAGGCTGGAAGTCTACGTGGAGGAGTGAGTCTGATTGCAAAGCACATTATCATCATCTGCATCAGCATCCTTTCCATTTCCTTCTTCTTGATCACAAAAAGACTCCCGGCTTGCTTTGCTTCCTTCAAATCGAGAAGCCTTTTATTCTTTACTGTTCGAAATGATAAATGAAATATACCGTGAGCCTCATAGCTCTTCCATTGGTTCACTTCAGCAGAAATCATTTTAGTGAATGGATATTTTGAGTCACTCTAACTGAGAGTCCAATCCGCTCTGAATTGGACTCGATTTAGACAGCCTTGCCTTATGTAGTTTATCCGAAAGGTTGTACAAAACTCAGCGTTGCAGTAGCAGTAGCAATCGAATCATCCAGTAAAGCGGTTATTCAATGGTAGTGTTGGTGGTGGTGGTGATGGTGGCTGGTGATGTTGGCTAAGGAACTGACTGACTTCTTAGTTCACGAACTTCAATCTTTCTCCACTCAGACGATATCTCCCATCCAGAGAAGAGTTGCCTCACACTGCCTCCTCTTTCATATGGGACGACACACGACAAGGTGCAGTTGAAACACAGCAAGGAACATTCGTTTAGTCGTCTCTACTTTCTCCACAATATTGCTCTCTCCTCTCTCCAAGATACACAACACTCTGCTGGTGGATATCAAAGTACCCCTCGCCACGCTCCTCTGAGTTTGCGTACACTAAAAAGAGTTGAGAAGTGTTTTGTGAAAGAAGCTCATCATCATCATCATTGCACACAGGGATCTGCGTTCCAAATCTTAACTTCTTATTGTGTACCCTCAGCGAACAACCCTCTGCTGCTGCTGTTGCTGCTGCTGCTGCAACTTCTCTCCCATTTGTGGCAAGCTTTGTCAAGACATCTCCACCATCACTTACATACACATACACACAATACCCATCCATGCCATTTCGATATCAACTCCAGTTTAGGTCACCAAGCACACCAAAGACCAAACTGTAATCATTATCCACACAATTCCCCCCACCACCACCATATCCATCTCCCCTCCACACGTTCCTGCGGACTTTCTCCTATTTTTACTCCTCAAATCCAAAACATCTTTATTATGGTTACTCACTAACATCACATCTTCCTACTTTTCCCTTTCTTCATTAAGCTGTTGCCAACTCTCGTTTCACCTTATTCATTCCTCACATAATATTATATGTTCAAATCCCATTCCTACCACTCGTATGCTTAGTTCACTACCTCTATATATACTTTATATCCCCTCCTTTATATAGTCTTAATCCTTATACTACAACAATACACAAAATGACATCCGGTGTAGCTACCAAATAACTGTCACTCTATCTCTATATATTATATACATCCTTTTATACTTTCACTCCCAATCTTATACCCAATATATAATATATATCTTCAAAGAACAGTAAACTTCCGCCAACCCACTTTCAATCTCAATTAAACTCAGAAATCAATTTCATCTTAACTTTCTCCTGGCCAAAGGCAAAGGAGCAACAATAAACTGGTTCGTACAATCGAATCGCAGTTTACTCTGTTCGAGCACAAGTGCACTTTATTACTTTGGTGGCAAGTGAAATATTGTGTGAGGAAGCAAACGGAGGAATATTCTTTTAGTGACATGACAAGACGCAGCCAGGGAGAAAGGAACATTCAACAAGTGTCTAGGGACGACTTTAGTGTTTGAGTGTAGTTTAGTTGTCTTTGTGTGTGTGTGGTAGTTTTTCTCCCAGGCTGTAATAAGCAGCCCAGAACTCTTTAAGTCTGAGTGTGTGTGTGTGTGTATACAAAATATATATTGGCACGGATTCAGAGGTTTCTCCACCTTTCTCCTTCCTTCCCATCGTTTAGTCGTTTAGCGTGAGAGACGAGAAGTCAGGAAGAAGAGGCCAACTTTCCATCTCCACTTTCCACTTTCCCCTTTGGTTGTTCATTCACCGTGTTGTAAAACAGACCGGGTGATGTGGTTCTTGCATATCCGACACATCACTCGAGTGCCAACAAATTGGGACAAGTCTTTCGACGCATCATTCTCTAGTCAAGATCAGTATGCTTTCTCCATTTGATTGAATACCGTTCTTCGGATAAACTTAAAGTGCTCCTTGCCCACTCATTTCGTCATTTCTCTACTTTCTCTACTTTCTCTACTTTCTCCCTCCATACCATCCGAGCGTATCATTTCCCCTGATTGGTCCTACCCACCTGGCCACGTGCGTGGTGGGCTACACTGAGGAAGGATACACACAAACGCACACACATATCTGTGCTCGCAACGTTACTTTCACTTCATATGGACATTCACTTGTTAATAAGGTCGTGTGGGTCTTTAATCAAGTGCTGCTGTAAAAATTAATGTAAGGAAAAACATCCATAAGCTAATGAGAAATTCATATGAGAGACCCTTTTCCTTAATGCTTTGAACTCGCCTCAGAATATGTTTCGAGAGAGAGAGAACTCCTTAAATTTTGTAGTAGCAAGCTTACTCTACTAAGAGAATTACACTTAAACTAAAACTTCGTCTACGTGATACATTCGGGGAAAACGGAAAAAGGCAATGAGTGGATAGGACAAATGAAAATTGAAGGGAGAAGAAGATTCTCTTGGCTAGTACATTTGCAGTTCTGAGAACGTCTTCTGCACAAAAATTACACGTTTACCACTCTCGAGAGATCTTATACTACTGTACATATATATATTTATATATATATAATGTATATATAATGTAAAGCGGGATATATATGGGAAGTAGAGAGGTTTTCGAATCACATGTACGTTCTATTTTTCGTCGTCGAATTCGAAGGGATTATTAAGACACTTTGAAGTAGTGAGCAAAGACCAAAGACATAAAAGGAAAAGTCACGTTCGGAGGAGACAGATAAGAACCCTTGAACTAATTTTCAAGCTTTTTCAAAGTAGAGTTTGGTGAGGAATCTACATTCTCTGATGACGATTTCCCTGCTTTCACTCCTATAAACTTATGCTTAGTATGCTAGGCTAGGAGAAGGGAACTGTGCAACTCTGTAACTGCTGTACTTGACGGGACAGCTTCTCTGTAGTTGCACCTAATGATCCAGAAGCAAAGTAATTATAAAGGCGAGAGAGAAAACTTCACCCAAGGTTGGCCTTTTTTGGAGAGGAACAAGAGAGAAGAGCTAAAAGTAGTTTTTCCAACTAAAAATGTCCAAGACTTTGTGCTATACTTATTGTAAGTTGTAGCCAACTTTGATCTGAATTGACTTTGACATCACTCCACTTTATAAGTCTCCCACTGGCTTACCTGTTTTGTTCTCCATCGTTGAATTCTGATGCCATTCTGTTAGTGATTGGAAGGCTTTTCGTCTTTAATAAGTTTCATATCGTTCTCTCCGTCACATGAATCTCTTTCGAATTTGACATGTGTCTCCGAGTCACCTTAGACGGAAATCCTTGTCTTTCCAAAGGCAGAGCAGAAATAGGAATCGAAGTGAACCTTTCGGGAAATGAGTCAGAAGAATCGATTTTGTTTGCTCTCGAGACTTTCGACTTTGTACTCGAGTTTTACTTGTTTTATTTATACATTTACAAAGAAGTCAGTAAGACTGTGCAGAGTCGTAAAGAGCCTTCCTTAGAAGTTGTGATGAAGAGAGAGATACAAGTTGCAAATTAAAGCTTTCTCTTCGAGTCAATTAGGAATAATACTCGGAAGTCGGAACTCATTAAAAGTTTTTTGACTCGTGCGGATACCTTCGTAAAAGTTTCGAATGAAGAGTAATTACCAGTCAAAATAGCTTGCCTACCTTAATTTCCTGTGTGTAATCATTTCTGAGCATTGTACAGTCGAAAGTCAAAAGAGATGCTCGTCATTACAGAAGAAGCGCCCAATGTGCATGAAAATATATGCGGATATCCGTTTCCAAAAGTGACTCAGCATGCAGAGGCTAAGGAGGAATATACCGCAGACACACAGTGTTCTTAAACATTCTTCTTCAGCATATGTTTTATCTCCATCTGATTTTGCTTTCGGGTGTAATCATTTTCCATGTGAAAGGCTGCAGAAAATGAAGTGTCAAGGGTTGTTATTCTGATTATTCTGGTTGGTTGCATGGGAGTCCTCCACCGGCACACTTTTATTCCCTTCTTTCCTCTTTTCGCAAAAGTATACATACGTTCTTAGACTTTAATCATCTCTCTCTCTGTCACCAATGCCTTATTACTTCCCTTTCACTACACTTTCACCCTTAAGCTCGCTTAACTTAACTTAATACACCAAATATAAAGCAAAGCATCGCCACTTTCTCTAAACTTTGAGTTTATATAAATCCTGAGAAAAAAAGATAAATTAGTTAAAAGTTAGCGTATTACAAAACTTCCGAGTTGAGAAAAAGGG
>JAQGAD010001602.1:0-18211 GCA_034696625.1 Isotomurus palustris | reverse complement strand
CGCAGGGTGCCTGGACAAACACTTCCATCCTTCAACATTTCTCCAGGACATTCTCCTCCTCACAAGAACTGACTGAATGGAATTGGGCTGTGAAGACCTTTGACAAATTTGACCCTCATGGGATTTTTAGTAACGAATTTCTCGACGAATTTTTGTCCTTCCGTTGATTTAACGAATCTATCCACCTGTAACATGTCTTACTGTTTTAGAAAAGCAAAGTTTGTGTTTGTGTTGGTTGTGTCTTTATTACAGAAATCTTGTTAACCTAAAATATTCAATAATACTTGTATACGAATTTGAAAACTGCGTTCCAATTTTGTTTTCTTGTTTGGCATTCCATTTCATCCCATTTCTGATTCATTTCTCCAGGATTTTCTCCTCACTGTCCAAATGCTGAGATTTGTAGACAGCAACTAGGTTGCAATTTGCAATTTATTACCCTTCGATTCTCGCGAAACCTTCAGCAGTCAATTTGAATTCGTCTTCTTCAATTTAGTGCGTAGTAATTTTCTTGAAATGCCAGTAATGTGATGAAGTGACAATAAAGGAGGAAATAAATGGAGAATGGACGAGAAAGAATTATGTACTCTGGGTGTAGCCACGGCCCCCAATAGTTTATTTTACTTGAATATTCAGGCCTCAAAAAACTTGGATAAGTTAATCATCATGTATTCATGATCATTTAATATTTCGTATCATCCGTTATAATCTAAATGTAATAGAAGTGTTCTATCTCTATAGCCTAGTTATAACTAACTCCTAATATCATCATCATCTATTAAATGACAGTATTATGCATAACTCTTAACTTAAACCGTTTTCCTACGCATTTACACGATTTATACATTTATCATAATGTATTTTCTTCAACATTTATCGTAACTTCTTTAAATCCAACATCGTTTAATTGTACCTCTAATTGTGATGTAGACTGTAGACTGCGTCTCGTTTAATAGATGGATGTCTCTGGTAAAGTCATGTTGATTTTAGAGAATCAAAATCGCTTCTCTCAAGATGAGTGTCAAAACAAACTTTTATTTTTTTGCGAGAAAAGTTTCTCAAATGTGAGTAACGAAGAACTTCAATACTTAGTTGCTCCATTTCCAGCTCTGCATTGTTCAAATAAAAAATATCGATTAGAATCACTAGTAACTTCAATCTAAAATATAAATTTTTAAAGATTTTACAAACGAGTCTTTACCATGTGTTTTTCATCCATGAGCATTTGCGAATCCCAAGATTGGTCTAACTTGGGCATATTGTGCTGATCCATGTGTTCAAGTCCAAAAGGGTACATGTGGGCATTCGGTGGAGGTGCGTTTGGCAAATGCATCATGGGGGGAACTCCACCGCCGTTCATCATTCGTGATTGCCCATCGTACTGCAACTGCTCCAATACAATTAAAAATTAATTAAATAATCCGAAACTCTTCATTATGTTCATTTCAACTACTAATTCCATACCTGTTGTTGCAACTCGAACATTCTGTTCGCGTCAAGATCGTCCATGATCCTTCGGCCGAAGACATTGCTTCCAATTCGATCGTTTCCTCGTGGCGGACCCTGAGGAGGTCCAGGAGGTGGTCCGTGACTACCACCCAATCCTCCGTGAATCGGTTGGCCTTGCTGGCTCGTTGCTGGAGGTGTAGGGGCACCTCCGTACATTCCAACAAGTCCTCCCACAGGAGAAGGTCCAGCCCATGAGTTAACTCCACCGCCATTTCCACCTGGCTGATTCAAAGGTCCATCCAAAGCGTCCAAAGTGTACTGACCCAAAACATTTCCAACTCCAGCACCACTTCCAACTTTGTTGTAATTCCGTTCGGCACCAATCGCCCCGACATTCCTTCCTAGTCGTCGTTCTTCCATTTTCATTCCTACTTTTAAGAAACATTAAATTAATAAATAACATCAAATCAGTCTCATTAAATTCCACAAGACCTGGAAATGTTCCGAAGGGATTCAACGAAGAACTCAACACACCTTGAGGATCATGCATCCCTTGCATTCTGTCCATAGTGGCAACGTTAGTGACGAGAAGGGACGGGTCCCCAGCGACGAGATTCACCAACGCCGGGTAGGCTCCCATCTGATCATCGACCAAGTTGCCATTTCCCATGGAACTTCCATATCCACTTCCAGTCCAGCCGCCTCCAAGGCCACTAACATTTCCACGGTTGTTGCCCAAGCCCATAGCTCCACTAACAGGTCTTGATCCATACTGCTGCTGCTGCTGCTGCTGATTTGTCTTGTATTGTTGGGGAATCGAGTTGTACTGGTTTTGCTGAGTGGAGGCAAACGACGAGGCTGAGTTGTTTCCTGGAGGAGGAATCTGGTGCCCTTGCTGCTGCTGTCCACTTCCGGGAGAAACTTTCGCCATGAAACTCGGTGCCCTGGGATTCAGCCTGGAGGAGAGGACCACATTTGTTGGTACAGTGGGGGGAGGAACAACGGGAGGAGGAGGTGGAGGACCAACCGTCCCACCACTAGTCAACAGCAGGTGTAGTTTGTGTAGCAGTAGCGTGTAGCGTGTAGCACCACCCCCATTATATACATCATCCAAAAACCAACGCCCAAAAACAAACAGGAAACGTACGTTAGAGGATTATTACACCCAACACCGTCCACAGCATTCAAACATTAGTCATTATTTTCAACACTGATAAGTAATCATAAAGTTTCAAATTATTGTTGTAAGACAAAGGTTTAAACGGGAAATAAAAGTTTCTACTACAGATTGAATGTGCGATTAATTAAAATGAAAGGTAAATACAAAAGGCAAGTAAAAAATCAAGGAGGCAATAAATGTAAAAATGAGTATACTTGTCAGTCTAACTATATTTAAACCAATTAAACCAATATATTAAAGTGTCAGAGAGTAATTTGTTGACATCATTCCATCATTCATACAGAAAAATAAACCAGGGTCAGTCAGTGAAGTTTTGTGAGTTAGGTTTCCCATAACCAGAGTCCAAGTTGTGTGTACACGTACATTATTCACAAGATTTGGGTCAGGTCAGGTTCAACTGATACAATACAACTCACATTAGCAAATTAAGCAGAAATACGTTCTTGTAGTTGGTTTTGAATAACAGAGAAGTAAGGCGGTCACATAATAATTGGGAAAATTAAAGCGAATAACAGGCAGATAATAAATACAATAAATAGCAAATCTGCTTGGTTCTGACCTGTTGTTCTGATACATAATGTGGTTTCCGTCGTTCATTCCTTGTTGGTGATTCAGCATTTCTTGAGATTGGAACTGTCCGGATGGAACTCCACTTATTCCATACCCTCCGGATTGCTGCTGCTGTCGAGGTCCAACATTTCCATAGCCTCCCATCATGTTCATACCGCCAGGAACTCCGAAGCCACCGTCCAGTCCGTAATTTGGTTGTTGCTGCATTCGGAGAACAGGACTTCCCATGGTGGTGTTTCCTCTGTATCCCGGAGCTTTTGATGCATCAGCTGCTTTTGGTTCAATTTCCGAATCTCTTCCGTCAGACACTTTGGGTCCACCGATACTTGCAAGACCTCCTACTGGCCCATTTGGCACCCCTCCGATTGCAGCTGTGCTCATCTGAGCGGTTGTGGTACTCATTGAGGAAGACGGAATTCCAGATGCAGCGACGGAAGCGAAGTTCATTGCACGAGCATTCAAGGAACTGGTACTTCCTCCAAGACTGGACATCAAGTTACCCGAACCAAAGTTGCCTAAAGGTTGATTCCCACTTGCTGAGTTATCTCGAACAGCCAAGTCACCTGGGTACCATCCTGTAGTCTTACTAAATTGGTAATTGAATGGAGAATACTCCAGTGGAGCAGGTTGTTGTTGATCAGAACTGCCACTTTCACTAGGACTTCTATACAAGATATTCGTACATATTAATTACCATTACTTTTAGCAAAAAAATTAGAAGCCATAGCCTCTTCCTCTCGGCTCACCTGTCACTGCCAGTACTGTTGGCTCCCCGGTTGCTTCCAATCGCAGTCGCAGAGGTTTGACTACTATTCGCACCAGGGGCGAGATTTCTTGAAACATTACCGAACCCACTCTGATCTCCCACCGGACCGTTGATGACGTCATGATCCTTCGCTGCATTCCTCTCAACTCCTACACCGAAGTTCTGTCCCATTGAGTGGAGGACGTTAGGGATCTGTTGCTGCCTTTCCATATTTGCTTGGCCCATAGGCTGTTGCCTTCCAGGAATTTGGTGAGGTACACTTCCATTCGTAACAGGGGCGTTGTGAGATGGAGGTGGTGTTGGAGGCCCTGACGACCCACTAGCAATGTAATTGCTTCCGACTGAAGTTGGAGTCTTCTTTCCTCCAACAATCGGATTCGCTGTTGGAGTTACGGTTCTCTGTTGCTGCTGGGGTTGCCTTACAGTTCCATCCCAGTTCAAATCCCGGTTGTCAAGATTGTGACTGTCTAAGTGGTGCTGCTGGTGGGGGTTGTTGAGTTTAGCAGCGAATGAGGATGGGGCTCCACCAGACGATGAATTGGTGGTTGTAGTAATATTGTTCGAGTTGTTACTGTTCGACACACTAGGAGTGAACACCATGCTTCTTTTGCCGTACGAGGTGTAAGAATTTTTGCTGTTGTTGTAAGTCTCCGCGTTTGCTTCGGAGATAGAGAAATTTCCTATTTCAAAAGTACTAGAAGAATTTGAGTTATTCACCACTATGGGTTTCTTCAATGGAGGACTTCCATTCTTCATTGGAGGTGAAACAGAAATGTTGTTGCGAGCATTGGGAGATCCTTTGGCACCTCCAGTTTTATTGTTGCTATTATTATAAGTGGTGGAGCCTTTGAGATTAACTATATCGACAGGAGCTGAAGTTGAGGGTGTCACACCTGTGCTTACAGGCACCTGAGCCATGGAGGAGGTTGGAGGTGAGATGGTTGAAGAAGTTGCCCCGACGCTCATGACTTGACCAATAGGCGGGAGTGGAGCAGATGCTGAGCCTATTACTGGAAAAGCGCTGGCATTGTTTAAAATGTTTGGTGTAACTCTTCCAGCAATACTTCCAGCACACGATGAGGATGCGCTGCCAGACGTAGTGCCGTTGCCAGCAGTATTAATAACAACGCCTGCGCTTCCTGCACTTGAAGGAGGTTTCGGTCCAAGGCGAGCAATGAGTTTCTTGATGTCTGCATCCGGTTCGCTCATTAAGGTTGTTATCAAATTGTGAGCTTCTTTGGTGGCATCAGCAGATCCTTTAATCTGGATTGTTCTTTCTGGTTGCAAAGCTCCCTTTTGTTGTTTTTCAACTTCTATATGAGCTCCTGTGTGTTCTCTAATAGCATTAATATTACAGCCTCCTCGGCCGATAACCCGCGAGATAACTGAAGACGGCACGATTACTTTTTTACTTCTGGATGAGGTACAGCTTCTCGTTACTTCCTTCCATCCGTCGTCTTTCCTGCCCAATCCTCCAGGTTTTGGGGTATTTCCAGGAACTCCTGCTCCTGGAACAGAGGTGGCCACTGGAGCACTAGTATTGACTCCTGGAGGTGATGAAACTGAAGGTAACGTTGTAGGTTTCACTGTTGAACTTCCGTTGGTAGTATTATTTATGACCACAGATGCTGGAGGAACAGTCATCAGTGCGCTACCATTTGCATTGGTAACAACGCCATGAGAATGCGTAACACTGGTTTCATGCTCAGATCCGTAAGCACCCTTTCTCAACTGATGAGGGTGGTTCAAAGAAAGTCCCATGAGAGGCTCAGGACCTTGCTGGAAGTTATCTCCTTTTCCGCCTTTACTGGCCACATTTCTAAGAAACACGAATTAATTGTATTAAAATGTTTGATCACAATTTTAACTAAAGCTTACATGCTGGTTTGAATTAAACTTTGCTCACCCTTTGACGTCTTTCTTGTTCTGTTGTCCATCTCCATTTCCGTCCTTTTTCTTCTGATCTTCCTTCTTATCCTTCTTTTTGTTGGCACTCACATATTCCTCAACTTCTTTCACTTTCTCCTTAAGAACATCCTTTTCTGTTTTGCCATGTCCAAGGAGGTTACTTTTATTTCCCTTCATGTTTTCTTTTTCAACACTCTTTTTCGAGTGGGGAAGAACGGTTGACTCTACTTGAGCTGGTGTTGGAGGAACTGGTGGTTGTGGCTCAGGTGAACTTTCGTTTGCAGCGTTAGCCTTATTCTTCTTCTTTTTTGAGTTCTTATTATTCGTAACCTCTTCTTTAGAAGACTTGACTGGCTCAGGAATAACAACTTCAGGCTCTACCAGGGAAGCTTGTTTTGACTGTCTTTTGGAGTTGACTTGATGGATGACGTGCTGCAAGACGGCTTGGTTTTCTTTGTTACCTTTGTTTCCTCTAGATTTCTTCTTTCCATCCCCAATAGTCAATTCTTGAATAGCTATCTCATCCAAAGCATTATCCATCATATCTAGAACTCCAGATTCTTCCTCATTATCCTCGTCATCATCCCCATCATCATCTCTGTCGTCATCGTTGTCGTCATTCTGAGGGAATTGTTGTTTCTTCTCCATCTTCTTTTTCTTCTTCTTTTCCCGTCTCTTCGCAGCCTGGAGTCTTTTGCTCTCTTCCCTACATTTCTCCAGTTCTAGTTCTTCCAGAAGGATGTTTGCATTCTTACTGGCTTCCAATGCTTGCTTGTCTTTTGCTTGCTTGATGAACTCAGCACACTGCTGAGCTCTCTTCAACAATTCAGGTTCAGCTTGGAGACTCACAAAATACCGAGACATTTCTTGGTCGTTTGGAAACTGTTTCACATAACGAACTATCCACCTCACAACTTTGACGTGACCTTTCTTGAATGCGGCCATCAGGCACGAGATTTTTCTGTTGTCTTGCGCGTCGACATCTGCTCGGTGTTTTTGCAGTCCTTGACAAACATCTAGGTGGCCGCCATTGCAAGCTAGCCACATGGGGGTACAGCCTTTTTTGTTGCGAACTTCGACGTTAGCGTTACTGAAATTCACAAGAAATAGCAAGTTTTAACAAAATATAACATTAAGTTTAAGCCATACAAAGTAAAGACTGATCAAGGCATTCTCACTGTTGCAGCAGCAATTCCACAAATCTGTAATGGCCCTTGTCAGCTGCGATGGTTAGCGCCGTGTCCCGCGTGGCAGGAACAGGAGCCGCATTCACGTCTGCGCCTTTCTCGATGAGAACTCTGCCGACGTCAACGTAGCCCCCATTAGCTGCCTCCATGAGAGGTGTCAGCCCGGTCTGCGAAGTAAAATACATTTATATTAATGAACCATCCCTTCTGCTTCTCTAAGCTACAAATCAATCATTGTTTTATTGTTCCAAAAATGAATACTTTGGCACGGTGTTCAAGGTTAGCCTTTCTCTCTAACAGCAACTGAACGACTTCGTGTCTGCCTTGAAAGCAAGCAAGTGTGAGGGCCGTATTCTTATTTGTCTCGATTTGTGCATTGATATCAGATCCTTGATCCAGGAGTAATTTAACGGCAGCAGTGTTTCCGTTCATTGCAGCCAGCATGAGTGGAGAAATTCCTAATTTGGACCCCGTTCTGGAATTGATCTCAGCCCCAGCACGAAGAAGGAGGGTAATTATGTTGACGAAGCCACCAGATGCTGCGAGACTCAAGGGAGTGTAGTCGGAAACATTGCGGTGCTCTTTATTAGCTCCACGCTTAATGAGCAGATCAACAACTTCAAACCTGCCTTTCGTACAGGCCAACGAAAGTGCCGTGTCTTTTGTTCGTTCAGACTGCGCTTCGATGTCAGCACCGTGATTCAGAAGTAACTCCACCACTTTTTCATGGCCACCGTCTGCTGCAAGAATTAGTGGAGTGCACCCCTTCTTGTCCCGGTGTTCTACAGACACCAACAAAGAATCAAAACCGTTTTATCTCAGAAATACCTACAGATATTCTAACCAATACTACAAGACTACAACTACTGCTACTTCTACAAAAAGCAAGAGGAATGTCGTACCAATATGAGCTTTACGGGAGAGTAAAAATTCGCAAACTTCATAATGTCCCTGCAAGGCAGCGACCGTCAACGAGGTTTCACCATTACTATCAGTTGCTGAATCGATGTCCAATACTTTGATTGTTTTATCATTCCCTGTTTGAGTAGATGCGACTGAATGACTACCACCCTTCTGATTGTTGGAACAAACTCCTCCATGCGCACCCCCAGCAGGAGCAAACGAACGCGTTCTCTTCGCTGTTTGCTTTTTCATAGTCGGCGGAATTCCAGACGTGGTGGCCTGTGTGGCTTGCGAACTCATAGCTTTCCCTGTACTCGTAACAATCTTTTCCCTAACAATTTGCACACCTGGTTGTTTCTTAGTCAGTTGAGGAGGATGATGTCTTTGAGGCATCGTTCCCTGATCGGCTTGGTTTGGGGTTATGAAAGTATTGGCTGAGGGGTTGGATACGCCAGGGGGATGAGGAAGCAAGATTTGTGGCTGAAACGCGTTATTATTATTGATCGTGGAAGGTCCGACTATGCCACCAGAGTTTATGATAGTCGTCGTGTGCATCGTAGCCGTCAAAGGAGATGTTGGGGGCAAGCAGGTTAGTTCACTCAAACCTGCTGGGTTCGAAGGAGAAACGGGTACTCCAGAAGTGAGTTGGTATGACTGAAGCTGCATGTCAGGGAGAGAGTAATTTAAGGTAGGAAACGCTGCAGCGGCCGCTGCTGCGTTGAAGATCATTTCAGCATTAGCTGATCCTTCTCCATCGATAATTGTTTCAGTTTCTCCATTCCCATGAGTCACTACGACCGTAGTGGTGGTGGTGGTGGTTGTCGTTCCTGGAGCACCGTTTCCTGGAGAGCCTGGGAGTAACGTAGTAGATCCCAACAGAGGTGTTCCTCCTGGAGATACTGCTACAGGGTACGATACACTAGTAGGACCTCCAACACCCATTACTTGTGTGTACTCTAGGAGATGATCCCCTGTCGTTGCATCGTAATTTATCCCATCGTAACAATCGACAAACTTAGCCGCCCCCGTAGATCCTCTGAGGTGGTGTTGAGTGAAGATCTGCATCAATTTTTTAGCGTCTAATGTGAAATGCTTTTCGGTCGCAGAACCAGCACCAATAGTGTTGCTGATGCTGTCCGACGAAGCAGAAGGAGAAGGGCAAGAAGAAGAAGAAGGACAACTTTGGTTTCCGCTTACCTGCGACACTTGCATTTGCACCATCGGTCCTTGGACAAACTGCAAACAAAAAAGAAACCATCACATGAGATCCGTACACTTCGGGCGATGGAAACTTAAAGGACTACTAGAGACACAGAACGATCTTCCCAAACAGAAATAAGAATATACAGAGATCCTGTCATACACTACGATTCAATAATAATAATAATAATACACTAGCTCATTCTCGCCCTTCCTACAAAGCACTCTTTTGATGTACACAAACAATGCACATACAGAAAGAGTTGGCAACAGAAATGATCACAATCATATCGCGCGCATACAGACTAACATGTACAAGCAAACACGGATGTACTTTTAATCTAAAACTTGCATATTTCCAAAACTATCTTTCTCATTCTTCTACAGTCAGGTTCTTTTTTCTTGAAAATAAATTTTACCGGTGGTGATGGACCCGGTGGAGCAGAAAGCTTCAGCCCGGATGAATTAACGTGTCCACCACCCCCGGCAGCAGCGGCCACGAGTCGATTAATTGAAAAGTCATTGTTGCCACTGCCACCAACTGCCATCAT
Source organism: Isotomurus palustris (assembly GCA_034696625.1). Classification (NCBI taxonomy): domain Eukaryota; kingdom Metazoa; phylum Arthropoda; class Collembola; order Entomobryomorpha; family Isotomidae; genus Isotomurus; species Isotomurus palustris. Next base: position 8,497 of record JAQGAD010001602.1, on the reverse strand, counting down.
CCCTGACCCTAGGACACCACCACAACAAGGGTTCTTTGAAGAGGTAATACTTCCACTTACACTTCCAGGACTCGCTCCTCCAGGGGATGGGGACAAGACTGGGGATGACTGTACTACTGCACTACTTCCTCCAGGCCCACCTGATCCTGGACTTATCATCACAGGCTCCACAAAAGACGCTGAGGAAACCGACGATGGGGAACTCTTTTGCTGTTGTTGTTGACGCATTGCTGCTGCTGCTGCTCTTTGCTGCTCAATCCTCACTGCTTCTTGCACAGCCAACGTTTGCTGGATTTGTACCTGCTTCCGGGCACTTGGCTTGTTTGCCTTTGCCTTTGGTCTTTCACTTATGGCCGTGGCAGCCGTCACCTGCGCAATTTTCCAATTTAACCTCTCGCTTCTTAAGAATCATTTTGTGCAAGGAAAAATTAAAACAGTGTATTAAGAAAGTCTTAGTCGCCGGCTCTTTCTATACAGCATGAATATTTGTCAACTCATTCCATCACCGTTTAGTACTACAATTCAGTTACTACTTCCCGTCAGCTAACATACTACATACACATAGTGTTAATCACACTGCACACCAAATCATCGTTTTATACACATCGTGTTAGTAACTGATTATTTCGCACACTTGACAGAAAACAGATAAGGAAGAAAAGTTTTTGTGAAGAGAACAAAATCCATGTAACCACAAACATACCTGAGATGGAACAAGTGGAGGTCCGGTCGAAGCTGCGGGCGCAGTTCCACCTCCAGAGGCTGGATCCATTGCTGCTCGCTTCACATGAACTCCATGAGGATGAGGCTGTCCATCGGCTTTGTTACATTCCGCACAAACAGAACTACCCGTAGCATTCGGTCCAGGTTGTTGAGTCGTAGAGGTAGAAGGTGTCGCAGTTTTTCGATTCCCTCCTGGCGCTCCTCCAGCAGAAGACGATGATGTACTTTTACTTGCTTCGATTGGAGAAGGAATCGGAACCGCTCCGGGTTTTTTACGTCCATCCTGATCAAGCATTCCTTTTCCATCCGACAACGTCATGTTGCTGAGGTTCTTAATGCCTTGGGTATCAACTGGCGCCGGGGTCATACTGTTTTCAGGAAGAGCTTTGGAGGAAGACGTTGGTGGTTTTATTCCATTCCCACTAGCTTCCACTTGTTTCTGCAGACGAAAAGATAATTTACCCTCTTTTCTTTACACACGAGAATTTATTAACAAACTCCGAATCAAACGCTGTATCTTACTTGCAGGGCACACGAGTCGATCATCGATGATACTGACCTACTCTTCTTCAATGCAGACTTCCCGTGGTTCTGATTCGCACCTGTTGTCATCAAAAATACCATAAGGATCTTAGATTACTCCTTATCCTTCCAATCTTACTTGTCTTAGACGAATCCACAGCCTGCTGCTGTTGTTGCTGACCTTTATTTAGATTCTGAGTTCCTTTGGTCACGACCTTACCCCCAGGGAGCTGGCTTTTTACTCCGGTCCCAAGTTCGGATGTCTTGCTCGGTACGAAGTCTAGAAGAGCTCGAATGACGTTGGTATGTCCCCCTCGTGCAGCCTCAATGATCATGGTTGAGCTGTCCTTCAGCTTATGGAACGGATTGGCTCCTGACGCAAGTAGAACCTCAACAGCTGAAATGTGCCCCCCAGCACATCCCAGCGACAGAGGTGTATGGTCGTTGCTTGCAGTTTGTCGGTTTACGTCCGCACCTTTCTGCAACAGGAACTTGATGACATCCACATGTCCTCCACGACAGGCCTTCATCAAAGGTGTTCTTCCTCCTTCAGACTGGTGCTCATGGTCCGCGCCTTTCTCTACCAGAAGTTCAACTACGTCAACATGCCCGTTTTCGCACGCATATGACAAAGCTGTGTCCCCTGTTTGAGTTTCTCGGGTGATGTCAGCTCCGCGGTCCAGTAGGTATCTATAGAAGGTTTACAAAATTCAAATTAGCAAAATCTCAAGACTGCCAACCAGAATCAGGAAATATAACTATATTGTCGAGATTTCAATTTTAATCTTACTTAACAACTTGGTAGTGCCCCTCTTGAGCAGCTTCCATAAGAGGAGTGGAAGCTCCTGCTTCGATATCCGCCCCGTGATGACACAAGGTATCAACAACGTCAAGGAAGCCCCCACATGCCGACAGTGTCAGTGCAGTCTCATGTGTTTCTTCTGTTTCTGCGTTGATCTTAGCTCCGGCTTTTAGAAGACATTTCACAACAGCGAGATGGCCTTCTCTTGCTGCCTCCATCAAAGGGGTGTATCCTTCGTCGTTTACCTGCACCAAAGTTAAGAGATTTAGTAAATCAGAATGACTACGCAGTAAATATGAATATGAACATTACCTCCTCGATGTTTGCGCCCCGAGATATCAACAGTTCGGCCAACTCAACATGGCCCCCGCATGCAGCAAGGGTCAAGGGTGACTCGAAACTATCCGCAGGCATATTAACCTAAAACCACAATCTCATTTTAGGCAACGATCCCAACAAGCCAACAAATTTAGGGCAGGCAATATACCTGAGCTCCAGACTCAAGCAACAATTTCGCGACTTCAACATGACCATCCATGGAGGCTTCCATCAAGGCGGTATGCATCTCATCCGTTTTATGTTGCTGAAATAACGTCAAATGTCACAATCAGATTAAACATTATTCTTATCACGTAAACCCCAAATCCCTTGGAATTCAAAAACGATTTACTCACTTGATCAGCACCGGCATCAAGGAGAAAACGGACCATTTCTAGGTGACCTTTGTAGCACGCTACCGTCAGGGCAGACTCTTTGAACTCATTGGAGTGGGTGTTAATTCCAGCTCCGTGTTCTAGGAGGATCTGAACAACACAAAATGTTACCAATTAAGATAATTTTAAGTACATTTAGTGATTTGTCTAATTACCACAACTAAATAATGATTAACTTTATAAATATACATTTTTCCTGTTCTGCATTTGTTGTAAAACCGTCTCTAACATTTTAGAAAATTTTAATCCAAGTCGCAAGTAATCACGAGTCCACGAGGACTTCTTCAGCCTTGGCAAAACACTTTATTATTTCCCTTCGAAGAACAAGCGGTAGTTCAACAAAGCATTGATTTTTTTACTTACTGAATCAGTTATAAACTAAACTTTAATTATTGATGTTATTGTTTGTTTTATCAAGACTAACACACTGACGAGATTCTGCAGAACAGAAGAAATCTAAAATAGTGCGACACTTTGATTTAGACTTTGACAGACTCACTTTGGCTACGTTGACGTGACCAGAAGAGGCAGCTTCCATCAGAGGAGTATGGCCGTTCTCATTGTTATCTTCCACACGAGCTCCAGCCTTCAACAGTTCTTTAACTATGTCTTCATGCCCCGAGGAACAGGCGTACATCAGGGGACTATTTCCACATGCCGATTGCGCATTAACGTCTGCCCCATGACTTATTAGCAGTTTCACGATCTCCAAGTGTCCCTGAGAAGCTGCATCCATTAGTGGAGTCAGGTCACCTTTGTTCCCTCGGTCGTCAACACTCGCTCCCATCGCTAATAACACCTACAAGCCAATTCAACATAATCCAATTAAGACTATTATTATTATTTGTATACATAAGTAAGCTTTTGGCTCCCGAACACACTCTCACAACAACTCTCACGGACTTACTTCAAAATCACTCATTGTCATCTTAACTCCACACTATTGTTACGCTAACTGAATAGCTACGGATTGATACAGGTAATATTTAATTACAATGATTACGAAACTAAAAAGTACTAACAACTATCCACGAAATACGGAACAGCTTTAATAGACAAGTTCGTGAAATTCACGTTGCGACGATAAGTTTATTATATAAGCCGCGTGGTTTTGTACACTGCCCATGGAGCGAGTCACATGGTATGACACTTAACACATGATACTTAACCCTTTCGTTAGTTTGTTCTAGCCCTAAATGCCTAAATCAATGTAGTGGCACCCTAACTCGTCTTTTCTGGGCACAAATTATATTGACAATAAACAAATCCGTTCTGCCTTCAACACTTCGATTGTATTAAATTACAACAAGAATGACATTCATACTTCCATTAAACCCCTATGTGTCCTCACAAAATTGCACTGAATGTATTTTCTGCCCATGCTTCTCTTCTATCTTGACGGATTTTATGACTCCTTAATCTAACTCAGCTAACACATCTCCAATGACTCCTTTCGCTTGTCATGGGCTATGGGAATCTACCCTAGGAAGAACTGCACCTACATTCACATCGAATTCTTTCATAGCTACTAGTAAGGTCGACGATGTCACAGTTGAAAGTGACTCATTTTTGAATACTTTCTGTCCTACTGATTCACCCTTTTGATCGATAAACTAGTTACGTCGTTGTCTTACTTTAAGTGCCTCTCGTAAAAATTAAATAAAGGTTGTTTCTGGCTTACCCTGGCCAACTCGAAGTAACCCGAGGAGCACGCTAGGGCAAGTAGGCTGTCACCTTCTTCCATGGAATCATTCCGACCTTCTTCTATTGACTTCCTGTGTATTTTCAAATTTCAAAACAAATTAACGTTGTTGTATACAATTTTTCTGCTGCCAGTTTTTCATCCACTTGAATTAAGAAGATCGAACCTTTGGGAATCCCTCATTCGGTTGATGGCAGCGGAGGCTTCACCCAGGGCTGAGGAAACAGTTAATGTCAACTTCCGAAGGTTTTCGGGGTCAGACATCAACTTACCGTCCGTGAACCCTGCTTCAATAGCAAACATTTCTGATGGTTAGGCTTGTTCAGTACGCGAATGATGGCTAGCGATGACTAAATTAGTGTAGACTAGTTTATATTTTAGTTATTGTAAATTGGATAATACACGTACCGGCAGCTTCAAAGAAGGCTTCGAGTCTTGCTTGAGCGTCGGGTGGTATGGACTGCGAACACGGGTCCCCGTCTGGAGGTAATAGGAAGCCTGAAGGTTCCAGGCCATCTTCGTCGTCTTCTTCCTCGTCATCTTCAGACTCATCTCTATCTAATGACTCGTCAACTTCTCCCTGTAACATAAGCCCCACTCAATTAACTAAACGCATTAAACTTATCGGTTCGAAGCAATCCTATACCATATCTTTCCATTGAAGTTAAACCATCTGAATTTAAAGCTAAAATTAAATGACGAGGGATGGCAGCGCAAGCTTGTTTAAAAGAAATCACTCCAAGCTTGAACAAAGATTCAACAACATCTTGCTAGAATATATCATCAGATTCCAGTAGATTGTAATGGAACAACCAAAAATGACAGTCACGTTTATTCACCTCATGTCTTAAAGCCACCACCAACAAATCCAGAAACTCAGTCCTACCTACGCACAATACTCCAAAATATCCTTTTAATTCTAGATAGATGCTTTCTTCCCACTTTCTCCCACAGCCCTTCAATATGCTGACGACACAATATAGTAATCCCTGAACCACATCAAACTAATTGAAACAAACAAGTTCGAGCTCCCCACAATCTGATTATCAACCACACCTACGCATCATTTCATTAGCTTTTGTTCAACTTCACATTTGAGCTCTAAGTAGCCCAACCACAGTTAAGACTAAACTAGCCGGAATTTCTCCATATTCGACTGGATTTGTGTTCAAAAAAGCTCGACATCATCATCACTGCTTATACACAATACAAATCTAAAGCATCTTATGCCTTGGTTTCGGACAAACATTAGTTCTTCAGACTTCAGACGCTAGTAAGAGTTTAGACATATCTAACCTGAACACGAAAATGAGATCAATCATTATTATCATAATATTATTACGTCACGTCTGCTGCATCGCGATCTGCTTGAAGTAAACTATTCTACAGGTTTCTTGTTAATCCAGGTTCAGTGCATCGGACATTCAGGAATAATATGCTGCTATTCATACACCAAGCTTCTTGCCATGTAAGTTGGTAGTGTTGTTACATGCGCATCAGCACTAAGTCCTATGTTGACAGCTTACAGTATGAATGAACATGGTTTAGGAATTCACACAAAATAATGCGAGCATTCCCCTTCCAATAAATAAGTGATTTAGGCGAAACAAAATGATCACAGCCGCAGCACAAAAATTAACTGTCCATGAGAAAGTGTGATGCGAAGTGCAATGCACGATACAAAAAAGTCTTAAATTCTTATACTCTTTCTCCTTCGTTCACTCGTCGTACATTTTCAGACACACCATGACATATTATGACCCGTAGAATAAGACCCTTCTTATTCTATGATTATGACCATAACCAAATATGTATGTAATTCGATACCTCTGACAGTCTTACTGATCTTGGATCAATAGTCACAGATGATACCATTTGTCAAATATAACAAGCATATGCCAAGCAGATAGCAGGCAATGGCAGGCATCCCTTCTCTATTGTTGTAATAAGCTTTGTCAACTTCTCGAAACGCAAACGCAATAAACTTCTTTAGGTCGTCGTTTGTACATCTGCGTGTGTCAAAATTAATTACCGTTATAATTAACCTAACGGGAGGCTGCTCCTTTAGTGTTACCTGTCCTACTTCACTCATTCTAACGCCGCCCGTCTCATTTCATATCTGTTAGCGTCAGTTTCTTTCACTTGCGAAAACAAATCTCTTGTCTTTCTGAGAATGTGTATGTGAACTCAGCGTCAGCAAGTCAGCACTCCCTGAATCACTTTAAGCATTAATTGTTTTATGCTATGCGTTATTAAACGTAATAACATACGTTTTCGCACTCACCAACAGTTTACATACAGCACAAGGAATGACACATGAGTTGGGCACATGTAATAATATACCTGTTTCGTGAAATCACAAATAACTCCATGTGCTCCTGTAGCTCATTAAGTGTGGTAAAATGCAACAAACCAATAACTCAAGCACCGAAGCACCTATTTCTTGCACCAGTGCATACGAGATGTATAAAAGGTTAAATAATTTGTGACATCAAGAATTATAACTACTATTCATTACTTTACAAATTACGATTAAATGACCATAAATAGCATAAGGTTAAATATGTTCTGCAAACTGGTCTTGTGTAAAGTTCACACGATTAGTTTCCTGTCTTCAAATTAAAATAATAATGCCCAGCCAGATGGTTAGCCTATAATTTTACAACAGCATCTGAAACATGTGCACTTCAAAGTACTTTTAAACAGCAATCGCAACATCGCAAGTACCAATCTCGTTGTTTTAGAGTGTTATTTTCAAAGAGTAGCAAAGTACACTTTTAGATTGATACATCCTTGTTTCGCATTAACTTACACGACAATCTTGTTACCGAGTGAGCTGTACTCAGTATATTACTCAGTACCTCTGTACTGCCTGCCAGAATTTGAATTGGCATCGTTTGATGTACTTCATTTCACTCATTAATCTAACCTAACATTCAGTTATCTCACTTTCCAACCTACGGGAGTCTATCGTTTAGCTACCCAAACCCAACGGTAGAAACTGAACGTAGATTCCCGAATCCCATGACCCTGCCTCGATTGAGGTACAATTGTTTTATCAGTGCATAGCCATCAATAAGGATCAAAAATAAAATTTAATATCTTCTCAATATTCTTTACCTTTCTTTCAATTTCAATAATTGCATTGCATATTGCATATTAAGCTGTTGCTTGTTTTTCATTGTAGAAAAATTACGAATTTATGTGACATGAAAATACACATCATTATTTCACTACATACAATTAGAAGAAAAATGCGGAAGCTCTCAAGTTCTATGAATCGAAATCGAAACAATCGTAATAATTACAATAAGTCAAGTTAGAGGATAACTTAATAGTTGAATAGTTCAATGCAACTTGCAAAATTAAACCCTGACTGAATAAGAAAGGTTTCCTTCGAACTTGAGGATGAGTATATGAGTATGGATGGAATGCGGAACGGACAATGGATACCAATTAAATACGGACGTGGAGTTATTTGAAAGTTAAAACTTTACCAAAATATGCTACTCCGCGGTGTTGTGAGAATTCTTTACTCAGACGTAAGCCTATTTAATTATCAACCCAATAATTAAATCAACTTCTTACTTCTAACTTTGTTGAAGAAATAATTTCCAGTACATTGTTACTGCTTGCTATGATCACGGAGGACTGCATTTTACAAACCCTATCAAAGGTTGTGTGTGTGTGTTGCCCTATGGTGTTGCCTCTGCTACTTCCGACGTTCCGACTAGTGACTACCGAACGAAAAAAAGCTTTTCCTTCCTCATATGATCAAAGCACACACGCGTTAGTTAATCCTTAATACTCTAATTTTAATAGAAGATATTGAATAATAGTCAACACAGCACGTACACTCTTGTCTTGTCACTCCTCCAGCAAGTATCTTAATTGCCTTCAATTCTTTAACTTGCTGCGTCTCAGACTCCTTAGTGTCTGCACTTCATTCCATCCATTGCATTGTCACGTTCGTCTCACATTACGTAAGCCTCACATACTTACAATCACCAGTCACGTTCAACATTTCCACACAAT
>JAQGAD010001601.1:0-18213 GCA_034696625.1 Isotomurus palustris | reverse complement strand
TATTTCTTATTCTTAGGTGAGCACTTGGATAAATTGAAGAAAATTTATTGGGTGTTTTGTTGAGCAAGAAGGCTGTTACATTTTGCGTAATTTGATCAAAAAAGAAAAGCCAGAGGGGAAGAAGAGGAAAGTCTTGAGAAGTAAAAAATTGTCCACTCTAAGATTGGACGTGATGCTTGGAGAGATTCCACTTGTCTTGTCTTTTCCTCAGCATGCTTCCTGATTGTCTCGTGAATTGATCCCTTTTTCGTGTTTCTCTTTCTCAACTCTGTAGATGCGAGGAGGTCAGACCTTGAGGAAATATACAACGTCGATCCTTTTAGCAGTTGTAGTGGTGATGGTCACTGAAAAGAAGTGTAGTAGTTTGTAGAGATCTTTGACAACTCGTGTAATCCATTCGTTCATCCTCCAAATGGCACAGAAGTCTCTGTAGATCTCTCATCCTGCTGTACCTTTTTCACAAACACACATACACATCGTTCGTACTACAGCTACAGCCAACCTTCTCACAGCTTGTGGAGATTTGACACAAAACACGGTATTTATTTGGTAGCAAATGTCCACTCTTCTTGCTCAACCGAATGGTATCCCATCATCATCATCTTATCCCTCGTAGTATTTTGTTCTCTAGGATCCTGTCGCTTTTTTACCACAGGCTACCGATGACAGATATGTTCTTTCTCTCATGATTTCATAAAGACACAAGCAGTGATGGATGGCGTAATAGAAGACAGGAGATCTACTGAATGAGCTACGAGTGTGTGATCACCAGAGGTTATTTCATTAAGTCTAGTCGAAAGATGAAGGAGCTTCGTCATGTAGTTATCGTTAGACGGCTCATTCATCAATGTATTAAGGAAGCAATGAGACCAAATGTGCACTTAGCTATGTTGGAGTGAAGATCGAAATAAAAATGGGCCTACGAGAAATGGCTTATGAACCGGAACAAGCTACAGAATGGATGCAGGAAACGCTACGAAGTCCAATTCCAATCCAAAGCTTATCCACTTGAGAATGAATTGTAATAAGACTAGAAGCCCTTAACGTGGATATAATTCAACTGTCAAAAGACCTGCATTCCTTATTTACAAAATACTTTACAGAATTGTAATAGTACTTAAAAATAGAAGCAGTAAGCTTCTAAACAGAAATTCCTAGAACTCAAACCCGAGATTCTCTCAACCAAGTCAAATCTAGGCTTAACAGGTAAAGTCAAGTAGAACCGAAATACAAGACTTAAAAATCAAACGCTGTGCATTTATCAGCAGCTAAAATAGCTGTAACACAATAAAATATTATTGAATTTTTTAAAATCTCACACCTTTCCTCGTTGGTGCATAATACTGCTATAACAAACTGTTTGGCAGAAGCCATTCATCCAATAGCGCATTTCTAAAGATAAGTGATTTTGTTTCCTCTGTCACTTCGGAAGTTGCTGCTACGAACATAATTAGATTAGTATTTCAAGTTAATACTAGTTTGTAGTAATCTAAGAATCTAAAAAATGAGATTTAGAGTGAGTAGACAATGGAATATGGAATGGTTTTGTGGTGGTGGTGATGCCCTCTGTGCATTTGCGGTTGGTGCTGAGATCTGCCAACAGAGTCTCCCTCAGCCATCACACACTCTCTCTCTCCCGTCTCGTCTCAATGCCCATTCAATAAAAAATACTCCCGACACACACACACACATATCAATACTTCGTTTTTTACTCTTCTTTAAATAAACACACTCTAATTATTATCACAACTGCGAGTGCAATTAATTCCCATTGTTGACAATGTAGACCACTTGTTTGTCTGTCTGTGTGTATTTGCAGCTCACACTCTTTTTCTCACGAATCTCCTCATCAGCTACCACCACATAATAATAATCTATATATAAAGATGCGTAGACATCATTTGTTTAAAAATTAAACATAACCACAGTTAATTTATTGTTCTGTGGGAATCATACATTAACTTTGATATTTAATGTTCAAAAATACCTTGTTTACTTCAACTCTGGGGCACCACCGACCATGAAGAAAAACTCAGAATGGGGAGATAGCAGAGTGATTATCGTGACGCGACTCAACGGCGACACCACTTCCAAGTCCTCCAGTATTCTCAAGGATTTGTAGACAGGAGTCCTTTTGTTGTTCCTCGTAATTGTTGGAAGTTGTGAAAACTAGTCAAAGTTATTAAGGAAAAGAGGATCTTACTTAACCATAATACGGACACTTTACAAAAGTATGCAGTGGAGTGGGTGTGATAAGAAGTGTTTCAACATAAACAATCTACGAAGGACGCAAAAGAAGCAGGTGACACTACTCGTTGTTTAAATTCTCAGAGAGTTAAATAACGCTGTTATCAAACGGACAGTTGGACTTGATGGTTTAACTTGTGGGAACTGTCGACCATCTCTTTCGTCTCTCTCAAAATGTCTTCAACTCCTCTTCAACAATCGAACAACAATGTCAACAATGGCAGGAGGAATAACAAAGACCAACCGTGTAAAGTCCGTGTCACGAGTAAGTGTTTTTACAATTGAATTAAATAATAATAGTGAGCTTCATTAGTCAAAGCATTGTTGTATAGATTTTTGTAAAAATATGATAATATAAAATTAACAGGGGTTTGTAAGTTGTAGTTGGAAGTTTGAAGGTAGAAAATTGTAGGGTTCTGCATGCTTGACATCCGATAAACTCTAAACTCTCGTGAGTTAAAAAATATGGCTTGGCGTTTTATGGTTAGTTCGCATGCAAATGATGACCTGAAAGTGTGAGAAATAGGCGAGCATCCTGTGTAGGTAGGTTGAACACATATATGCAGTGCGAGTTCCTTCACTTCCTGTCATCAATTTCCTCGTTCAAGATGTGCTGTATGCAGTCAGTGCTGCACAGAAAGGATGAATGTAGTTGGTGGATGATTAAATGGTAAATGACGAAGAACATTAAGTGACTAAAAGATGAGAGGCATGTCGCGTCTTAGTGGCCTAATGACTCGGAGGAATATGGGAGATAATATAACTGCACTTTTCTTTCGTAGGGAAACACTCCTACGCTTCACCTGTCGCCGTATTACAACTTACAACTTAAGTATAATAGACATAATAGACCTGTAGTAGTGAGCTCATGGTTGATAGCAACGCGTTGTTGTAGATGATGGAATGCTGTACAATACTTATACTTGAGTGGTGCATTAATACTAACATTTAACATTTAATCTGGCAGAAAGAGTGTGTTGTAGTTAGTAGAAGTAGCGAATGTGTTAATCATTAATCTCGTCTCAATCACTTACTCCGTTTAACTACCGAAGGGAACGATATAAATATATATTCATATCTACTATGTCAGATGTGGAGAGTTATTAGTATAACACAAACATTGCATGCATAATGCACGAGGGACTTTGTAGTAAGAGTAAAAGAGTAATCAGGTTACTTAATCATTAGTTCATTACTGCAGTGTGTTTGAAGTTTTTAAGCCAGTTTGTTCAAGTATAATAATGTGTACTTTTCGTTGCAGGGTGATTAATAGTTAGAGCATTTGTAGTTAGTCAGCAGTGTAAATCATCGAATGGATTCCTTTTGTCAAGTGTGTTAAGTTAATGTTGGTTTTAACTTTCACGCGTACATGCTGGCGACGGAAGAATTACAATAAAAGTGCTCTTGGTACCCTTGCCACTGCCACGACTTACAATTAGTTAGTGTGCTGATTTTAGTGGTGGATAAAAAGTTAAAAGTGTGAGAAACTTTTATCTCTTTACTGTTCTCTGACTCTATTGTAGCGTTTTGTATCTTTGTGAGATTTTATGGCAAACTAAAAATAAACATTAGACATGTGTGTGTTATAATAATTGGTTTTGATATCGATACCGATTAAAGTGAGAGTGATAGTTACAATTTTAGAAGGTGGTTTTAGTCTGTAGTTGTAGTAGGAATGCAACAGAATTCCTGAAATGAAATTAATTAAAGATGACTAAATTGTATCGGGTTCGTGTTTCAGTTTTTGGAGCTAAAAATCTGGTGAAGAAGGATTTCTTTCGTAAGTGTTGTTAAAGTTATTTTGAAGATAATATATTTCCTTGATATGATTCAAAATATCAGGATTAATTGTTTTGTGTTTATACCTACAGGTTTGCCAGATCCTTATGCCAAGATAAGCGTAGATGGAACAAATCAAAGTTTTTCGACTGAGCCTTGTAAAGGCACTCTACACCCCACCTGGAACCAGTACTTCGATCTGTAAGTATTTATATGAAAATTTGACCAAAGTTTCATCTTTAGAATCCTTATTAATAAATAAATACTTTGAATTTCTTTGCTTACAGTTATTTGACGAGGACTGACGCAATTACAATATCAGTTTGGAACCACAAGAAGCTCCATAAAGAGCAACATAGTGGGTTCCTAGGATGTGTTCATATCGTTGGCAAGGCTGTTCAGCGGCTGCGGGATGCCGGACGTAAGATTTCGCCAAATATTAAAGCGATAATATTGGAATCGGAATGTACGTTAATTGTTGGGGCTTATAATCATATAATTTTTTATGATTGCAGCTCAACTAATGAGCTTGTGCAAAGCGAGCTCAACAGACCCGGAAGCCGTGAGAGGACAAATTGCAGTCTCTCTGATGTCCCGAGACGCTCATACCGCTGGTGGGAGTGACCGTTTACCCCCTACGGCGGTTGTGGATCGCATGGGAAATGTGTCATGCTTCAATATTGTATCTCCTCCAACTGATCAACCTCCAGGCGGACCTGTCGTTGTTCCACACCCCCAGCAACCGCCATCTCACCAACCACCATTACTTCGTAATAATACAGCTGTGCCACCAGTTGTTTCCCTCGCAGCGTCGTCGCCTCCACCTAGAGAATCTCCTATTTTAAACCTTAGTCAACAACAATTCGTAGAGTCTGTCCCCTCGTCACCTACCGTCGCTCTTCCTGGATCAACATCTGGTGCTTCGGGTGGTGGGGGTGGTAATATAAGTCCTCCGCAAAGTTCTTCCACCTCGGCGGCCCAGTCTCCTACAACAAGCAGTGGTGTTCCACAGTCGGTAGCTCCACTGCCAAGTCAGCAGCAGCAAAGCAGTCGGTCTGGTAGTAGCAGCAGTGGAAGTGGAAATCGTCGTCGATCCAGAAACAAAAACTCTACTTCAAGCAATACTCAAGTCTGTGTGGAGCTACCAGAAGGCTACGAAACTCGTATAACGGAACAAGGACAGGTGTATTTCTACCATGTGAGCAGTGGAACGAGTTCTTGGTACCACCCTGGGTTGTCCAAAGAGCCACCTCCTCCACAAGTTCTTGGTCCTCTTCCGTACGGATGGGAGCAGCGATTTACTCCGTCTGGGAAACCCTACTTTGTGGATCACAACAGCAGAACTACACATTTCACAGATCCCAGGCTAATTAAATGGCCAAGTCCTAACGGTCCTAATCGAGCACGAAGCTCTGGTGGAGGTGGATCGTCCTCTAATTCTAGTTCCAATTCCACATCACCTCAAAATCACGGAGCAACTGGTGTCACATCTTCATCTACCTCAGCTGCTGTAGCTGTAACAGTGTCGTCCAGTGGTGGTGTTGCCGTTGGAAGAACGAGGAGTACGAGAACGTCATCTTCAAGTCAGTCAACTGCTGGTACTGGTAATAGTGCTGTACCAGCGAATGTTAGTTTAAGTGCTGCTGCCGGAAGATCCAAGAGTACTAGTGGAGAGGGGGGAGTTGAGGTTTTGCCGAAATATAAACGGGATCTTAACGCCAAAATTAAGGCACTTCGAGTAGAACTTCAATTATTACAGCCAAGAAATGGTCACTGCCGAATTGAAGTAACACGAAAAGAAATTTTCGAGGTAAATATAAGTTTTGCTTTTTGCCACAATCTTTAAAGTGACAATCCCTAAACAAATTTTGTTTTTGTAGCAATCGTACCGACAGGTACTGAAGTTACGGGTGAAAGACATGAGAAAAAGGCTGATGGTTAAGTTTAAGGGTGAGGAGGGCCTGGACTATGGGGGGATTGCAAGGGAGTGGCTTCATCTTCTTAGTCATCAAATTCTGGATCCAAGCTATGGGCTATTCCAATACTCCCATGAAAATCAATGTTGTGTGCAGATCAATCCTGACTCTAATATTAATCCAGTAAGTGAATCAGTCAATTTATTATGGGAAACTGGAATAATGGAATCAAACATGGTGGAAAATTAATTTCTTATTGTTTGCGTGCAGGATCATTTATCTTATTTCCAATTCGTGGGTCGAGTCCTGGGCTTGGCAGTCTTTCATGGGCACCATATAGATGGTAGCTTCACTCTTCCTTTCTACAAGATGCTTTTGAATAAAAGCATTAATCTACCGGACATTCAGGCAGTGGACCCTGAACTGCACCAAAGCTTAACTTGGATACTGTGAGTTCATACATACAGTAGATAGAGTAGTTCTTCAAAACATGTCAATAAGAGTAAAACATAACAGATTATTCATTATCTTAAGGCAAAACGACATTAGTGGAGTTATTGACACGAATTTTTGTGTTGAGCACAACCACTTTGGACTGCTGGAAGTGAGAGAGTTGAAACCAGGAGGAAAGGATATTTTAGTAACTGAAAAGAATAAGGAAGAATACGTCAAGTAAGTATAAATTCTGTGGTTTGGTTTTACTTTCCTTATGAGTCTCATGCTGTATAACAATGAATTTTCAACTGTGCAGGTTATACGTAAATTATCGTTTCATGAGAGGAATCGAACAGCAATTTGTGTCACTTCAGAAAGGATTTTATGAAGTTGTACCTCATCATTTGCTCAAAGCATTTGACGAAAAAGAATTAGAGCTTTTGATAGGTGGAATAGGAAAAATAGATCTGGACGACTGGAAATCAAATACGAAACTAAAGGTAAGAATTAAACCTCGAGAAAACAATGATTACTGATAGCTGAGCTAATTAATCAATTTTACTAAATTGTAACTCAGGCGTGTAATGCAACGGACAAGATTCCAACGTGGTTCTGGGAGATCGTGCAGTCCTACGATGAGGAGATGCGAGCTCGTTTACTTCAATTCGTTACAGGATCGAGCCGAGTTCCTATTCAAGGATTCAAAAATCTTCAAGGATCAACTGGTGCAGGAACACCTCGACTGTTTACTATTCATCTAGTTGATGCTCCGACTAGTAATTTACCGAAAGCACACACTTGTTTTAACCGCATAGATATCCCGAACTACGAAACGAAGGAAAAGTTCCATGAGAAGCTCACAAAAGCTGTCGAGGAGACATGTGGCTTTAGTGTAGAGTAAATTAAACATTAAATGTAGTCGTCCAGAAACACACGCATAGTTTAACAGTTTTGCAGTTTTATCGTAGAAAACACTTAAATCTCCCTTCACAGACCTCATAAGTTAGACACAAATTATTTTGCTTTCGTTATTAAAGTTAAGGCCCTTAGGGAGATTGAGTTGAAGTGAATTGTGAAGATAATAATTCCGTTGACCGAGCTGAAGTTTAAATATTTTTTAACCCACAACAGCAAGAAGTGTGTTTTAGCAGTATGCTTGTAAAATTTCGAAAAAATCTAATGAATATCTGAACACACGGATGACCATAAAATGTTTTAAATGCGAAGAATTAAGCTGATATGTCGCAATTTACTAATTCTCGTTGTACTTACAGACGTAGTTAAATAATGAGCAACCGTAAAGATTGGGCGGAGCGCATAATATTATTATTATTTAAGGAAATAGCGTATCATGTCACTTAGTTAGCTTTGTATCATTTGAAACGACTGTAAATTCTTATGAAATGTTATTATTGATATTGTGAATAGCCTGAAATCAACACATAATGCATTTGCACTCACACCGTAAAAAGGGTCGAGTTTACTTCTAGCGATCTGTTAAGTTAGAAGTTCAATGAACAACCTAGTTTTTTGTCACGCATCACAATCAAGTAATCCAAATACTAGGATTCGATTACTCCCTTTAAATACTCGTAGATATTTGATTGACCCTATCGACTGCACACGTAAACGGCAAAATATATATGTATGTATGATTTATTTGTAGAGTTTATAAAATATTTTTTAAAATTATCCTATCAATGCGCACATCCAACATCAAATCTTAAAAAAAGAAAAACTATCCGGGTTGTGAGTAGTCGACGCACATTCTCGTTTGCCAGTCTTAATGATTTACATCTATAAATAAATTGTAAACTAAAAACTCCGACTTAAAAAACAATTATAAAATATGGGGCTCGAATTCGGCTAAAGCATTTATAAGACTGTGAAGAGGAGACGGTTGTTAATTGAAATTGAAATTCTTAGTTAAATTTCAGATTCTATGCTAATATGTAAACATCTGATTGGATTGCACAGTGATACAAAAAATTCGTTAATAGCTTGTTGAGCACACACTTAGTTAATATGAAAACCGAAACCAATGCATATTATTATGATGTGTTAAACTCTGTTTGTAGAGTTCACATTCATATCATAGCTACTTTTACGATGAGTAATATATTATACGTATGAAAACAAACTGTACGCTGAGTATTTGTGAAGGAGACAATTTAATTACCACGAAATAGTTTAACAAATTGTTGAGTTTGAAGAAAGATGGAACAAGAACACATATTGTATCTTGTGCCTTAGAGAAGAACAATTAACAATCGTTCTCTTGATGTATGTTACTATTAAAAATTGTACAACAAAAAGCTGAACAGAAAGTGAATTAAAGAAAAGCGACCTTTGTGGCGATAATTCCTCTTCTGTTGTCCGTGTAATTCACAATCATTTCTTTTTGTGACGTCCTTAAGAAGGAGAATCTGAATTTATTCCATACTTGGCCAGAAGGATCGGAATGTTAGTGCCATTCAGAAATGACGGAGGAATTGAAGGTTCTGGCTTGATATTCTGGTAAAAGTTCTTCAACGGTGCAGCCACTAAGTCTGAGAGAGACATGGAGTGAACAACAGGTTGTGTTTTTGTGTGCCATGCCAAAATCTAAAAAATAAAATCACATTGTGTTAACTTCGCACATTACTATTCATTCTATGCATAATTTCGCACATCCGCTCACTTCCAAATTCGAAAATATCGTATATTAGTGTTGACTAAGATTTTAATACGTTAAAGTTTAGGTTAGAAATACATACTTCAGTGCAATTGGAAGCCAACGGCTGTAAGTCTTCCTTTTCTACTTGAAGATCTGCAAGCAGGTGAGTCTCCATGAAGCTAATTACGTCTCTAATTTGAACATATTGGTTCTAAAAGACACATTTAAACAGATAATCGCTAAATATTTCAAAGTATTCCATCATTGTTAAAGGAATAGGCCAGTCACCGGCATTATTTTTTAAATCTGTACCTTGTGAATTAGCTGAAGATTAATTGCAAACCCAGCAAAGTCCATGGGAAACTTGCGGCTTTTGATGAAGGCATCATGGAAAGCTACCACTGAACCGTTTTTATCGATCAACGGGGTAGACAAGTATATTTTGTACATCGCCCCCACAGGCATCACCCCGACTTTCTCGACATCCTTAATCTGCGAAATAGTAAGTACAGCCAACATAACATCAAAATTATTGCGTGAAGTGTAGCAATTAATAGGATAGTTTCCGAACGTCTCACCTGACTGAACACTTCAGAGTCGTACGTATTATCGTCATCAGCGAAATACACGACCCCTTGGGCTTTCCTTTTTCTCAGAAATTCTATCCCCATTCGGCGGGCTATAATTCCTTTCCCCTTGCGCTTCGAATTACGTCGCACCGATTTCGACGCCTTTCGGACGACAAAGGGATTTGTTCGCTGCACTCGAATAGGAATGTGAAAAGAACGTAGGTGGTCTCTTATTCGCTTGGCATTTTGAAAACTGCATTTCTCAATCTCATCAAAGATAAGCCATCGGACGAAGTGACGTACAGGGTAAAGAGCTTGAGCAGTTTGAGTTAAATCAGCTAGTTGTTCGTCCCTGCAGTACGTTGGAGTAACAACCCAAACTTGCTTGATTTGCGAGGAATTTTGATTGAAATTCTTGCTCCAGAGTGAATACTTCATGAGATTTGTAGGGTCCAGATCTGCTTGGGAGAAGCTTATAAGACCGTAAGGATTGGTTAGTGGGTGAGAAGTAGAAAGACTGTTCCTCTTTGCGTTTCTAACCATAAGGGCACACTGAATCGACACTCTAGCTACAATTATTCCCAACAATACAGGAAATACTACAGAGTACACTATACAGCTTAACTTTCTTGAAGATATTCTCGGCAGCATAATGTAGAAGCCGTAGGAGAGAGTCTTTAGAAGTTTTGAATGGTTGGAAAACTTGGAACTATTGTTATTGTTTACTTCACACTTAAAGCAAAGCAAGCTGAACGAAAATGTGTATGAAAATCACTAGATAACCGTCCTCCATTTACTCTTTCTTAGCTGGAGACAGTTCAGTGCAAGTAACGGCGAAATGGATGGATGGATCACACCCACTTCTTCGCAGAAGTCGACGAATGGGGGGAAGAGACCTCGGGATGGGTCACCGGAAGTGGTGGATCTCTTGGACGACTGCAGTCAGACGGACGAATCTCCCGAAGTTTTGGTGTTGCCTGGGGAAAGTCAATCCACCTCGAAGCGATTGGCTTGTCAGTATGGATCGAAATGCTACAGGAGAAATGCCTCTCATCTGAAGGAGTTCTCACACCCATTACGTAAAACTGCGCTTTTCCTTTGAGGTGACATTACGTAGATGAATATGAATTTTATGATGATTGTAAATTATTGTGCTTTCAGTGGAGTCTGTGTACAAGGCGATGACAGCTTGTGGAGACTTCACTACGATTCCTTTGAGAATGCTTAGAGAGATCGCTAAAGTTGATGTGGACTCCAGTGTTGTATTGGAACAAATTGGAGTTCTTAAGTCTTCAGGATTTTTGAAGAAAGATGAAAGTCCTCCTGAGAAAGTAAGAAAAATTGATAAGCCTGAAACTGCAGGAACCTCAAGTCAGCCGGGCAAGCCATCTACAGACGAAGACAGTTGGAGAAACTCTTTAGATGAAACAAAGCAGTTGAGACGCAAGAAATACTTAGAATCTTTGGCAAAACAGAATAAGAAAGTGGAAGAAGAGATTTTGCAACACCCAGAGAGTCAACTGTCGATGTTGGATAAGTGGGAAGCTAGCTGCCCATTTAATTTCTTTCTTACAAAAGTAACGGAAATTCTGCAAGAAAAACCGAATGTATTTTCTTGTACCTTCAAAGGTTGTATTTCAAAATTTCATGGAAAATTGATTATGATATATTTAATATTAGAATGTGCTTCTTACAGATTTGTTTGACCCGTCACTTGGAGAGGTCAAGGCTGCGTTTCATGCAAACTTCATGATAGAAATGGAATGGTTTATGGACCAAATTATGGATACTGGTTTAGCGTAAGTTTACTTCAGACTGTGCAGTTATGAAATAGTCTGCATTTTCAGGTCTTTAAAATCTTTCTGCGATTCACTAGAGGAAAAAATACGTGGCTCATCTTTGATGGCGATACGAAAGACATGCAAGGTGCGGCCGAGGCTTTTCCGTGGCTGAAGGTCCATGGAGTTAAGTCTCCGTTTCCATTTGGACACCACCATTCGTAAGTATCTGAGTTTATTCAAGCTGATTATGTAATTGCGTTGCTAAAATTAAATGAACTACGAATAATGTTATCTTAGGAAGATGAGTATTGTACAATATACTGATGAATCTGTGAGATTCTTCATTTACACAGCGAATCTCATAGAATCTGATTGGGACAACCGAACGCAAGGGTAAGCCGTAGACACTCAAATGATGAAGTAGTTTCTGATTTACTGTTCTGTTTAAGGATATGGATTAGTCCTAGATGTCCGAAATTGCAAACTTCTCCTTCATCTGCAACTGTAGGAGACTCGAGTACAAAATTCAAGTATGATATAATTCAGTACCTGCAGACATACCCTGTGAAGGCCTCAGCTGCATGGATCCATGTCATCAAAGCTGTTGACTGTTCTGCGATTAAGTATGAATGTTTCAACAGTTACTGAATCTTTTTACTTTCGCCATCTTAAGTACTCAAGTAACAATCAACAGGGTTTATTTCGTGGCATCCGCTCCTGTTACATCTGCTTCTGGAAGCTCTGGGTTTCAATGGGCGCAGGCAAAGCTGGACAAAATCTTGAAGTCGTATGAAAGCGACGTAAATCCTACATGGCCCTTAGTTATTCAGTGCTCATCTATTGGCAGTCTTGGAAAAAGTGTTGAAGATTGGGTTCAGAGTGAACTAGCAAAATCCATGTCTGGAAAAGACAGAATAGTTAAAGGACCCATTAGAGTTGTATGTAAAAATTTGCTTTAATGTTAATTGATATTTAACGTTCTATTGCTCATGTACTGACCACATTCCAGATTTATCCCAGTCACTCAAATGTTCAACTGAGCTTCGATGGACTCGCGGGTGGTGGCTGTCTTCCCTATAGTGCCTCTACTCATACCAAGCAACCTTGGTTAGAGAAATTTTTCTGGTCAGTTAACAAAAGCTCAGTTACACCGCGTTCGTACTATATCATATCGTACTAATGAAAAAATATAATTAAAGTATGTGAATTTTTGCAGTCAGTGGAAGGCAGATTGTGTTGGACGAAGCAGAGCAGTTCCCCATATCAAAGGCTACTGCAGGGTCTCTCCTGACGATTCCAAACTGGCCTGGTTTCTCCTCACAAGTGCTAACTTGTCCAAAGCTGCCTGGGGAAAATTCACCAAAAAGGGAGATCGGCTTTCTGTGATGTCTTGGGAGGCTGGAGTTCTATTTCACCCTTCGTCACTCGTTAGCATCTCATTAACACAACTCTTCTCGGATATTACATTACTAGTTGAGTTTCTAATCGGGTTCTCATATTTTAGACATCTCAGTCACATTTCAACCTCGGCGGAAAAACTAGTTCTTCCTCTGATATCGATATCGCAACCTTTCCCATGCCATTTGATATTCCTGTGACCAAATACGACAAAGTTGATAAACCGTGGTTTATGGACACGCTCCAAGCTCTTATAATGCAACAGCAAATAAGGAAATAGTATTCTTCTTACAACAACGCTTTTATTGTTATGTTCATTATCTTCCTTTCTTAATCTAAATTAATCTGTTGAATTAAAACTAATGCAGGAGTAAGTAATTTACGTAAGTATCTTTTAGTAATTAAGTATTTGATAATATTAATCCATCTCCATGTCAGACAGAGCAACCGCTTCATTTTTAACTGTCTCAGTCATAAAATGTTCCATGTTCATACTGTCAACCTCACCGTACAAAGGATTATCCCGACCGATGGGGTGCGCAACACTTTCCCGTTCATTTTTAGCGTATGAAGGGTCTTCTCTCGTCATTCGGCGCGCAATCCTATTTCTTTCCCGTTCACGCTCAACATACAAAGGGTCTTCTCTGGCGCGACGTCGCGATTCTCTGTTCTTTTCTCTTTCACGCTGAAGAAATAAAGGGTCCTGTCTGGCGATGCGGCGCGCAATCCTATTCCTTTCTCGTTCACGCTCTACGTACAAAGGGTCTTCCCTGGCGCGGCGTCGCGCTTCTCTGTTTCTTTCTCTTTCGCGTTCAACGTACAAAGGGTCTTCTCTAGCACGGCGACGCGCTTCTCTGTTCTTTTCTCGTTCACGCTCAGCATACAAAGGGTCCTGTCTTCGTCTTTGACTGCGGCGTGAAGCGGTAGTCCCTTCAGGTCTAAAATTTCTTAGATTACGATCCTCCCTTTCCTGTGGCGCTTGACTTTTCCTCTTGGTTTTAGGCATCGTCTAGAAAACGTAAACTAGGTAATCGTTTAATCCTACCAAATTACATGTTCACTTCTTTCAGTTCTTTCTGACAACGAAAACATGATTTGCTTTCTTTGATACTGACCTCAATTTATGGAAATACTGTGGTCATTCCTTTCTAGGTGTAGAAGAACAGGCGAAAACTGCACACACATTTAATTTCTAAATTCCTGAGACCCTGAGAAATCGTTTGTAAACAATAATATTGACACGGGAGTTTTTAATCGATTCTCTTCCCGCTGAAGTAATGATCTCCACTCACCCCAATATTATGCCGAATGTAACTTTTCGAAAAACTTTCTGCAATCATTCTTGCCTGCATCTAATAAATCATCATCAGAGCCTGTAAACTGTAAACAGAATTCGAAAGTCTGCCCGTCTTAGAGGAAATCGTGGCGGAAGAACACGCATAAAATAAAAAACATTCCCATAACAGCTAATTCCTAAATTCCTATGCAAAATACGGAACTGTGGTTCATCATCTCAATGGCATATTCAGTCAATTATGCAAATTAGAGTAGAACAATGCATGCATCATCCTTCCCTTCCAAATTGTTTAATGAGCCAAATGCTCAAGAAAGACTCATTCAACTTAGAATTAATGGGAAATTAAGTGTGTAATTCCCTCAGTCTCAACTTCCCAACCTGCTTTGCATACAATGCGCAATGATACAATACCAAAACACCACAAGATGCGTAAAATGATAAATAGCTTGTTCACTGTAAAAGTGAACGGATACCAACTACCGACCAAACACTTTCCTACCCCTTCCTCAAAATTAGAGATGAGATTCAAGAAACTACTGAGATGTAATTGGTGTTCAAGCATAATAATATGACACTACTAGGGAAGCGAACACCCAAGGAGAAAACGGAATGACACGGTTCATTGAAATCAATTCATTCTACACCACGACTAAAAACACTCATTTGCTTCAATGAATCCATATTAGCACTTTAATGGTATACTTCATCACAATCAATAATACATTGATACATTTACTTCTATCTACTACTATACTATATAGTTATAAACACTCAACATTTTTACACCAAAATACAAAAGGGTACAAGATTAAGTAGCATCAAGCGCAATGTTTGGTAATACGTGAAATTAAAAAAAACAAACTTCAAGCATATTTTAGTCAACATCTCTTAAATGTCTTATTCTACCTCATCTCAAAAGCTTACATCAATTTATAAAATCTCACGATTTGGAAAACATTTATACAAGACATCAATATATTGATTAACAATAATACATCCAGAAAGTTTAAGCTTAATCGATTTATCAACATAGACTCGTATCTTTAATTATCTTTAAGTCTTTTCTTAGCCTGGGCAATGAGTGCAGGAATGTCGTTCCTGTCTTGGATCATGCCATGTTCAATAAGAAAATTCTCTACGTCTCCAGCATAAAAATCGGATCCCAATTCTTCCTTAATTTGAACGAAATTCCCTATGAGATTTCCACCTTTATAAACCAACAATGCTGGAACTCCTTTTGTTTTAAACAGTCCACTAACCCCGGCAGTGTCAGCTCGGATTTTGCAAAATTGGACATTAGTTGAACTATAATTCTGGCTTACAGTATCAAGCGCTTCGTTCATTCTTGCACATTCGCTTGTTTTGTCATCGTATATGTGAATCACTACTGTAAGTGTTGGACTAGATGAATCAACAATTTGTAAGAAGTCGTCCCCTGTTTTTAACTCAAGATATCCTCTAGGGGAGCTAGATTCACTCTTCAACATGAGATTCATACGTTGTTTAACAAACTCTTCTAGCACAGAATCTGACATAAGAAGCTCGTCTAAATCATCTGAGTTTCCTAATTCTTCTGTAATTTTCTCCACCACCTGGGCCGCTCTAGCATCTTCAGCCTCCGTTCTACACGTAATTGATGAAGCCTTGACCATAGCGATGAGCTCCGCTTCTTTTACTTTCCTCAGTTCTTCCTCTTGGGCCTTGTACAGTTCCCAATCTCTCAGAACTCCCTTAGGACCCGTATTCACTGAATATCCTCCCCATTTACTTCCTTGAGGAGGTGGGATTCCTGTCTCCACCGGATTTATCGTGGGACCCTTTCCTTTACTTGAAGCTTTTGGAGAATCGTTTTGATCATCCGGCTCACCTTCATCACTGCTACAGTAATTTTCTCGTGGGCCTCCCAAGATTTTGTCTTCTATGGATGCCATTCTTCTTCAGATTATTTCTGCAACACAAAATATAATCAACATTATTTCACAATTGAAAAGCGTGTTTCAAATGAAAAATCTCGTTTACTGCAAACGTATATCAGATTTACCCATGATTCCTACTTACAAATCAGCAAGGAAGGATGTAGTAATAAATTTTTTTTTGAATCATGAAAGCACTAAATAAACCTCTTAAAACAAGCTTTGGGGGTGTATAATGATTATTGTCCGAACTAAACTAAATTACAGAATTATGTTAAATCCGTGTTTCAACAAGTGTAAGAGCTCATGAAATGGCTATCAGCATAATCTTTATGGAGCATAACCTGTCATTACTCTGACGTCCTGAAAATTTTAACGAAGCTGTTGTGGCTGCGGTTATCGTTTATGTGGCTTGAATTTCATGATGATATTTACTTACTACCGCTGCTACTATTTTTATTTCCTGTGTGTACTTTTACAACCTAAGTACATCATTTACCAGCAGAGCAGCACTCAATTCTCAATTTTCCAATTCCAGTTAAAAGTAACCATCCATACTTTTACTACAACCTGGAATAAAAATTCCATACTCGCTGCACAATGAGGCCTCTGTCGTGTGTTTCAATTCTTATGTAAGTTATTCTACTGTAAGCTTTGCAAAACCGCTTAGCAATGCAAATAACGAGGAATCGAGATTAAAAGGTAGATACGCACACATTTTTGTTAAAGCTTCCTTTCATGGAAAGATGAAACATCTGCAAGTCCACAAGCTGCAGGCAGTATAAGCAAATAAGTATCCAAGATTATAAGAACGCTTAAATATTTCCTCTATCACTCCAACAGCACACATTGATAAAGATTCGTTTTATGGTGGCTCATGAAATTCAACACTGAAAGATTAATTCAGTCAAATTTAATACAAATGGCTCAAGAAAAGCGTAGTATGAGACCAACTCTGAACTCTGAGATTCTTTCTGATACACCATCTCCAAGAGATTTCGCTGTGGCAAAAACAAATTAATCTTGGTCGATGTCACTATCGTGTCACATGTTGACGACTGACTGAGTACAGATTCAGTTTCAGAACTTTCATCTGAAGTTGTTTTCTAAGAGAAGTCAAACATTACCCAATTCCCAAAGTGCTCCATTAGTACCAAGAACGTGAACATTTGCACTTGCGATGCATGTTTGCTAGTCGGTTCAGTCAGCATATGGTTGGTGACTTGGTAGTTAAAGCAGCATATAAAATATGATATCAGATTCATCGTATTACTCTTTTGACTTTTGGCCTTCGCTCACTATAAAATTAACTTGCAGTCCTTTGAAAATAATATTTCCCTCAATAGATCACCTAACTTATCCGCTTATCAGCTTATTCTTATTGTACCAAACGAATTTGTGTTTACCAACATGCCAGCATTAAAGCAGTACACGAACAACTATCACTATAATAATAATAAGGATAATTACTTATTGCCGTTATTGCACAATATGAAACCACAAAATTCACCAAAACTTGATACATTTTCAAGTTTGACTGTACTCGCTGTACCTTCCCGAATTCCTGTGCAAAGATATTATATATCTTTTACCACTCTTTAACTTTCATCATGGCACGAATAAAAAGCCCCACTCATAAATCGTGACACCATGATATATCTGAATGGAAAACTCATGTTCACACTTTCCTTTTTTGATAATGTTTCCAAAACCACTCCACTCAAGAGCTCTGGAGCTGGGACACACAGCTAATGGTGACAACTCTATAATACAAACTGCCTAAATTTTTGAAGACTCAATTTCCAACCGTCTTGAATTGAAGACAACACCTCTCGCGAGGCTTGATGACTCTATTTTTAATGAAATTTCCTGTATGTTTTTCTACTTTCACCCCTCTAGTATCACATCCCATGACTGCATTCAAACAAAGCCAGAAGTAATGGTATCATGAAGAATTCATCCGCAAAAGAGCAATAGGATGAAATTCATCGCAAATTGGACTTTCTGGTGTTGTAGTCACTTTACTATACACAATTTCTTTCGGTTCTTAGGACTACGTGTGTTCGTAAATAACCTATACTTATTTAGTGCCTCTTATTTCAATGGATAAGGGAGACTAACAACTGCTAAGCTTAGCTCTGTCTGGCCAGATAACTGTCCACGTCCAGTGTCACTCATCGCATGCAATGTAAGGCAAACAGTGTGAATGTTTTAGGCCAGGA
>JAQGAD010001600.1:0-18216 GCA_034696625.1 Isotomurus palustris | reverse complement strand
CCTCACGCTCCGGTCCTTATGAAATGCACCACCGCAGATTCAGGCCGTCAGTATGCCTTAGCTCATCGAATTCTTTAATATGAATTGTTCCTTTTTCTTATATTTAGCTAACATGGGTGCGTTTGCTCTGGGAACGGTACTTTCATGGTCTGCTGTGGGTTAGTTCGGATTCCGATTCACTTAATAATTGCGTAATGCAACGATTGCGGTGGCATGACATGATAAGATGATCATTCATAAAGTTGAACTTAATCCGCAGCTCTGCCAGACTTGCGAGCAGATGCGACCTTTGGAGGTGTGTCAGAGACGGAAGAAACTTGGATAGGATCCATTGTGACTGTATGCAAGTTTTATTTTGTCAAATATTGATTATGCGTGTTGGTGGTAGATTACACTGAAAAGAATGATAGGATTCACTGTAAAAATTACGAGATGGAAAAGTTTTCTCTGACTAAGGAAACCGTACAGTTGTGGTTCTAAGAGTCAGTAGAGTTAAGGAGTAGGGTCAGTTTACTTATCAATCAACAAACAGCGATTGAGTAATGAGTAATCAGTAGCTTTGAGGATAAATAATAATAAATTATTTTTTGGAACGATGTAGTCAAGAAGTTCATTCATTTAACTTGTTAGCAGATGAATGCACTGACTTGTCTTGTCTTATCTTTCAACTAGAAGTTTCATGCTGTTACATTTATCTAAGCCTGAAATGACACTAGAAAATCTTTAATGTGTTCAAGAGGTCATTATCATTAGAAGATAACACGCGTTTCAAGGCAACTGTGTCTGCTGAAGATGAAAAAAATGATTATGGATGACACATAAGATTAGTAACATAAACATATGGCAGTTCTTTATCATCTAGAGATTAGCTTACTTTTGAACCTACAATATTATTGTTATTATTATACGTGTGTGTGAAATAGTAAATGTGTTCAAAAGCTAGGAGCAGTTGCAGCTGGACCAGCAGCAGGATATTGCATCGAAACTTTGGGAAGAAGGATGACCATGCTTGTCTTAACTATTCCTTTCCTTGTTGGATGGCTTCTTATCTTTTTCGCAAAAGGAGTTGTCTTTATCCTGATCGGCAGATTTATTACTGGTACTGATTACTATTGGCACGTTCTGTGATAAAGGATAATTGCAGCAGATGCGTATGGGATTATTGAAAGAACTCACGAGTGTGCGAATTCTTTTAATTCTCTTAAGGTTTCTGCTCTGGAGTCTTTGCTGTAGCTGCTCCAATTTTCACTGCGGAAATGGCTGATGTTAGCATCCGAGGAACTCTATGTGCTGGATTTGATATGATGATTAGTGTTGGCATTCTTTTCATGTAATTGATATGCGATTAATTTTATAACTCTCGAATTAATGATTCTAATTTGTTTTAATTCATGAATGTTTGTGTGTTGTTTAGCTATGTTTTAGGTGCCTTCACATCGTGGCAAATGCAAGCCCTTATCTGTGCTAGTTTCCCCATAATCATTTTTATAATGATGATCTTCGTTCCGGAGAGCCCTCGCTTTTTGGTGGCCAAAGGGAAGTATGAAGAAGCCTCAGATGCGCTCGTAAGATTCAGAGGTGCAGTTGCAAAGGAACAAGTCGATCCAGAACTTACAGCAGTAGGATAATAATAATTTTAATTGCGAAATATTGAAACTAAAAAATTGTTGCTCGATTTGTGACGATTTTGTAATGTTGCTTTGATGGATTTTATAGCTTAAAGTCAGCATTCGAAATTCGCAAGACAAGTCATCCGGATTCATGGAGTTGTTTAAGATGCCCGTGCTGCGTCCAGTGTCAATTGCGTTCTTCATTTACTTTTTCCAAGTCTTTTCGGGAATCGATCCTGTCCTTTTCTACACGGTGGACATCTTTCATTCTGCTGGAGCGGATATTGATGACTATTACTCGACCATTATTATTGGCACAGTTCAAGTGGTCCGTGTTTATTTTGATGATTTAGATGAGAAAGCCAATAATATTATTATTTTGATGACCTTTGACGAATCGAATTTTTTACTTGCAGATATTCGCTACGCTAGGTGCCTTTTTGGTTGAGTACTGTGGTCGAAGAATTCTTCTAATGATATCAGAAGCAATTATGGTGATTTCATTGGGTTTTCTGGGTTTCTATTTCTACATGAAAGCTGAGAATGCTGGAGTATCTCCGGAAGGATGGGGATTCCTTCCATTAGTCAGTTTAATAGTCTACACTATTGCTTATTCTGTTGGTGTTGGCCCGGTGGGATACATGATCATGGGAGAAATTCTTCCACATCACGTCAAAGGACTAGCTGGATGTATTCTCACCTCTGTAAAGTGGTTCATGTCGTTTGCAATGACAAAGTTCTTTCAAGATATCATAAACGGTGTAGGTTATGATGGATGTTACTGGTTGTTCGGAGGATTCTGTGCGCTAGGATTCTTCTACATTCTGTTTTTCGTTCCGGAAACGAAAGGGAAAACTTTGGATGAAATTCAAGAGGAATTTTCAGACTCGTATGTTGCATCTAAAGGGAAGGATAGGAAGACGGACTTTGACAATTCTCAAGACGAAGACTCCACTTACATCAGACCATCACGCGTTCGAAATTATAATTCGTTCCGTGAGGGAAGTTCTACAAATGCTTAACCAGAGGAACCAAACTTGCGTAAATGATCAGGGTAAAGTGGCTGAAGGGTATGTAAAGCAATATTGTGAGACTTACAATTTATGATATTATGACATAGGGTTAATTTTATATATTCAAGACTGAAGCAGAATTTAATGCTTTGATTCAGGAAAAATAAGCAACATAATGAGACTTTGAATTTTATAGTGTGAGAATAAATTGCAAATTTTTTTGAAAATCACATCAGCTTGGATAGTTTCAAAGGCGAATTTATTGGAAAGGAGTAAGAAATGTGTGCATGTATACAAAATTCAATAGAATGAGTCGTCTGCTTCATCTTGTTCGTAGAAACTTTGTGTTCTTCTGACTGGAACAGCAGGACGGAGCTTTTGTGCTCGTGGCTGAGAAAGTCCAGTGAGATTGTGTGGCCTAGGACCAAATCGGTTTCGGTGTAAATCGAGAGCTTCGTCGCTTAATGAATTCGAAGTTAAAGGAGGACTGAAGGTTCGCCTAGTGAATATCGGTGAAGCTAGCTCCGTACTGTGAAGTGCAAAATTAATTTGAATAGTTAACATCGTATTGAATATGAAATTAGGAGAAAGTGAGGTGAAAAATAATTGCCTGTTTGACAAAACGACCAACCCGTCATTTTTATCTTCGACAATAACTGAAGGAGCCATCGATATCATTGGATTTCTACTGACAGAATTCTCCACGGCTTCTAAAGTTTTTCGTACATCCATTCTTGTTGTAGCGATTGTTAAAGTTGTATCTCTCAGCTTTTTGAGCAATCTGCCAAAAAGATGGATTAATTTATTGTTAGTATCTGTCACGGACACTCACTGCAACTTCCACTTTAACTTCAAGATGACTTAATGTTTCATGGGTAAAGTGATCCTTGAATACCTGTTAACAAATACCAGAACTACGATCGAAACGATGAGAGAAATCGCCGAGATCGCTGCAGTAGTGGCCCCAATTATTAGCAGGATGCTTTTTACATCCTGAAAATGCAAGCCAATACAATTAAAACTCTTCCCTTAATACTGGCAGTTTTTACTCACATCAAGATCAGCTGCAGTGGCAGGAGTGGCAGACATTTCCGCAAGTTTCAAAAATATTAAAGATCACAAGTTTACGGAATTCTCGGATGAGCCTAAATCAGCAGCAACCTCGATCTTCCTGTACGATTATCATCTAAGCAATATTTCGGGGCCTCGATATTGTAACAATTGATGTAACATTGCATGAAAGTTAATTTTATGGCAAGCCTGTTATCTGTGTTATCAGCAAGACCACTTAAGGTTCGGGATCAAAAGGCAAAAGGTGTGTGTTATTTTTCAGGAGCATGACACTCACCAGTGTGGTGAAATGGTCTTGAATCACGGCGAGATAAAGATTAGTGGATAATCCAGTGGTCATTCATCGCATACCTGAATTCTAGCTTTGTGGCAATAATAACTGGAAGTTTCATGTTCCGTATTTTTGTCTTATCAAACTATAATGGATGCGTTTGCGTAGTATTTTCTACTTCATGACGTTAATTACAATTCAATAAATACTCCGCTAGTGTGTCATAGCTGCATGCTGAAATAAACATTTTGGTTCGTGTCTCATGCATCATTAGTTCATTACAAATTACTAAGAACATTTGATGGGAATTCAAACGTACTGACGCCTGGAATATAACTGCTCTTTGTCATACAACTTTTCCACTACAGATAATGAATTTCAGCTCATTTATGGACGAGTTTAATGATCTTCATCGACTTCATCTCATGAAATTACATTCGTTCGCACAGAATCATAACATGCAAGTTGCCTACGAAGCTAAGCCTCGCCCAAGAATACTCATCTCTTCCATGCAAAGACACCGGTTACGTCACAAGCCCCGAGACAGGAAACTTCTCACATATTGTAAGGCAAGGAAGATGTGGTTAAGTTGGATGTGTAACTTACACTACTAATAGTACGAATCAGCAATTCTCCTACGACTCCTCTAAATCCTTTCCACACTAACAGCATCTTTCTTTTCATTTCAATAAATCTGGACTAGTGAGTAAACAGATAGGACACTCTAATAGCAGAATCTGTCAGTTTATGCTCTACAACAAAATAAGACAGTCGAGTTAATTAACAATTATTTAATCACAAAAATGGCGTATTACATGAATTTGGTAAGTACAAATTTAATTCATGGGATTCATCTAATAAAGGTGAAAAGCTAACTGCAGTAATTGAATCCTACAACAGGAGCCTACTATTCGACCTTATCAAGCCTTCAATGCCCATTCGGATGCTAAAGCTCTTCGAGCGGCTATGAAGGGAATTGGAACTGATGAGGAGGCGATAATCGAAATCTTGACTAAGCGATCTGCCTACCAACGGATGGAAATTGCTCAGGAGTTCAAAAATGAGTATGGAAGGGTACGCAGGAGATTCTACATTAGAATCGGTGCAAGGAAAATGTGTTTTTGCAATCTTATAAGCTATTTTATTGTATCAGGACTTGCTGAAGGACTTGAAGTCCGAGCTCGGGGGAAAATGCGAAGACGTCATTCTCGCCCTTATGGAAGAGCCTTCCGAGTATTTAGCTAAGCAATTACATTCTGCGATGGATTCGATTGGAACAAATGAAGATGTCCTTACTGAGGTAATTAGCTTGTCAGCTATTTAGGCGGCTATATTCTTAAGTTGCAAGGATTTATTTGTTTCAGATTCTGTGCACTCGAGGAAATGAAGAGATTCGTAGGATTTGCGAAGCGTACGAATATTTGTACGAAAAAAGTTTGGAGTCAGACGTAACCAGTGAAGTTTCTGGAGATTACAAGAGACTCTTGGTTCTTCTATTGTCTGTACGTAGCTCAGTGTATAATTGATACAACCTATTGTTTGTGTTTAGAGGTTGTGGGTTAACTTATCCAAAACTAATCTGTAGAATGTCCGTCACGAAGGTGTAGTTGAACCAGAAAGAGCCCTGGAAATGGCTGAGGGCCTTCATAATGCTGGTACACATCAATCGCATTTTAATGTTCGCTTTTGTGTTGCTTTGTGCATTAGCTTTTACTTATTGTTAGTTGCTTAACGAAGTTATCAGTGAATTACGCTACTTATCTTCGAATGCATCTATAATTTTTTTATGCTGTACTTTGTTTTCCATTTTCCTTTGCAAGACTCCAAGGTCTGATTTGCCTGTGAATCCTAATGAAGCAGCACATGTTGCTGCGACCCTTTATAAAGCAGGCACGCTTAGTATAGCAGTATTCCATGAAATTTCATGAGATGCATCAAACTTTCATCTCGTTTCATATTTGTAGGCGAAGGTACACTTGGAACAGACGAAGAGGAGTTTGTAGTGCTGTTGGCGCATCAATCATTCCCACAACTTCAACTGGTGTTCCGTGAGTACGCAAATATTTCGGGAAAGACATTCGAACAAGCTGTGCAATCGGAATTAGGTGGAGATTTGAAGGAGGCGATTCTTACGATCGGTAAGCATGTTTAATTACAGATGACAGAGGAAAGATTTTTCGTAAAATTGAATACATATTTTATTTTTTACAGCTCGGTGTGCCGAGTCACTTCCGCGTTACTTCGCAGAACAGCTGCACAAAGCAATGAGCGGAGCTGGAACCAAAGACAAAACTTTGATTCGGATAATCGTCTCCAGGTCAGAATTCGATCTTGGTGCTATCAAACAGGAATACCAGGCGCTCTATCATAAAACCCTCGAGAGTGATGTGAAAGGTGAAACAGGAGGCGATTATGAGAAAGCACTGCTGAGCATTTTGGAAGGAAACTAACTACAAATTCCGTGTTTTCATTTTTATGAATCCACTCCACAAATCTCGTGTGTACGAAAATAAGCCAATTAAAATTGTTCTAGTGGAATTTTATTATCGGATACCAAAAACTAAACTCTTAATGTTTTAATATATCTTTGTCAATTTAACTGCTTGTGTCAATTCTCTGGGGCTTTTATGGTCATCTTCAGTATTACAAACTTTACGTGTAAAACTGCGTCTAACTTTCAGATTATGGACAAAATACAATCTATCTATTAATATTTTATTCTCCTACCAAACTGACTTCATTGTTTTCTTTCTTTGAGATCGTCGAGAATGTTCATCGCTTTGAGAACCAATTCCTCTTGGTACGGTAACCCAATAAGCTGGACTCCAATCGGCATTCCTGCAGACTCTCTCAAGCCCTGTGGAATACGGGAACACATGCAGTCATTAAAATTGTATTCATGCCTTCAATATATGTGTTCAGTAATATTTGTACGAGTATTACTTCTTGAGCCAGACGCAACATGTAGTCGTCCTTGTGATCAAATTGATCGATCTTGTTTCCAGACTCAGTTCCAAAGCTGATCACTCCTGCTGGGAAGTCCAGCATGTTCCATATCATTGTATACGCAACCGCTTCTAAAATACAAGCATATACAAACGAATAAGAAATATCATTAATAATATTTATGTGCTGCATCAAATATTACGGCTTATTTTTCCTGGAATTTGATAATATGGAGCAGGAAACGGAAACACTGGGGCCAAGATGACATCAATGTTGTTGGAGACCATTTGATCTCGGATTTGATCCATCACTACTTTCCTTTCTAAGATTCTTCCCCACAATCCATAACTTTTTCTTGTTTTTCTGCCAGCTGGATTAATAATACAGAAAACGATGGAATTTCTTAGAAAGTGTGTATACGTTAATGTTTGTGTTTGATATCATTATTTAGATACCCCTTAGCATCTTTGCAAACAGAGGCGAGTGATAAACGGGAACTTTCAGTGGACCAAACTTGAATTCTATTACTGTAGCCAGCACTTCTCGAACTAATCTTGGCAACCTGTTGACCCAGTACGTGGAGAAAGCGGAGTCTGACAGTGGCTCAGCTTTCCTAAGTTATAAAGAAAGTTATGCAATTCTAAAATACAATTCCAAGGGATGAAACACAAAGATGAGTACCAAAATTTGGTGAGTGTTTTTCCTGAATCTGCCATTGCAAAGTCCCACAGGAGTTCCATCATGTATTCAATATTTGGCAGCTCAAAGGGCACCACTTGGTAACCCGCACGTTCTAACTTCCGTTTTGCATCTAGAACAACTCCTTCTGTGTCTCCAATCAAAGGAAAGTAGCTGAGGGAAGTGTAGTAACCGAACTTCAGTTGCCTTTCTTCCGCAAAGATCTTAAAATCAAAGCAAACTTTCTTTCATATAACGATTTTGGAAATAAGAAGACTATTAATGTAAGTAAAATAGTATTCTTATACCGTTTCATTCCAAGGAATGGGCACAACATACGGGTCTGCTTTCCTCAAGCAATCCGTGCTGAAGAGAGCCTTATAAGCTTTAATCAACACTTTCACATTCTTCGCCATAAATCCAGTTGTCCCTGCAACTATTTACCAAAAACTGCATTGAAATCCATCACAAGTCGGTTGGAACTTTTAAACTTGTTCGGAACACCTTACTTGGTACCATAACTGCACCTGGTGTTCGAGAACTTTCTGTGCTGAATGAGGACAGTACAACTTAAAAACTCTAATTTGCATATAAATCCTCTTAGGCTATGCATAAATATCGGTAGAAGCTCACCTCATTCTGGCTCTTGTTGGTTTCAAAGTAGTGATTCCACAGAAATGAGCTGGAATTCGGAGTGAACCACCAACATCAGTTCCGATTCCCAAAACAGAACCTCCCCCACCAATGAGACAAGCTTCTCCTCCACTAGACCCTCCAGGAGATAACTTGGAGTTCAAGCAATTGACAGTTTCTCCGAAAATTGGATTACCACATCCGTAGGTAAGAACGGACTGAGGAACGTTTGTCTTGCAGAATGGGATGGCACCTAGTTCCTTAAGCGCAGTGACAAGTGGAGCATCGTGGTCCAAAGGTTGGAATGTAAACTTAGCAAAACCAATTGTTGAGTCTGTTCCTTTAACAGCAATTTGTTCTTTGATGCTAATGGGCAGTCCATGAAGGGGTCCTTTAATTCCTTCCATTTTGTCCAGCTGTTCTGCCCATTGCTAAACGATGCCAGTGAGGATTCATAAGTCGTAAGTGATATGCGGACTAAAAGAAGCTAGATTTTTAAGGAGATTCATGACTTTTAAAATTTTACCAAAGCTCCTGGGATATACTCCACAACACAATTGTACTGCCGAGTTACTTGAAGAGACTGCATAATCATAATTTATTATTATTATAATCGAGCACCGGACAATTTCTAAATGGAAGAATCCATACCTTAGCTGTGAAAGCTTCTAAAACCTTCACTGCAGTTAACTCTTTGTTCTGCAGCTTGTCCAAAAGCTCGAGTTCAGACAGTTTAAGAATGTTTTGCGCTTGTGGACTAAATGTATTTGTAATTCCAACAGCTTTGAGTTGTTTCTCCCGTTTATGTTGCTTTTCGTAAATTAATCGAGTGTTTAGCTTGAGTTGCTAACAATAAGAATTTTATAATTCACGTTAGTTGAAATTTGAATTATACACCGTATCCTTAATTCATGGTTTATTGCTAGAATCACTTACTTTAGGATTACTGATCACGATATATTGCCATAATTCTATTATTACAGTGAAAAGCAATGAAATTAAGAGCAGCAAAGCTCCCAAAAAAGTTTCTTTCACGTTTTGCAACACTGACATTTTTTTAAATTGTGATTGTAGGAAACTTTTATATAATTTTCTTATTAAAGTGTCTCAATTATTATATTATGGTGAGCAGACTAGCTAACGAGGTTCTGGCACCGACAGAAGTACCATGAGTTTTTTGGAATTTGGGATTTATTGGGATGTATACTATTTAACTACACGAGTCTTTGGGAGTCGATTTTAATACAAGTTAGAGTTAGTAATATCAAATTGATGGCTGAGTTGGGTTGAGCTCTTATCTTTCACTTACATGTCAAGTTCTCGTCCTCCTCTTATCATACTTTAATTGCTATGTGTGATTCAATTAGATTGGGTCTTAATGTGATTAAAATGGATATGCAGATAGAAAGGCTATGCTCATGAATTCTTGGTATACCACCCCTTGTTGATCGTACTAATGTTTATATGCAAATATTGTTCTATAGTAAAATGTGAAGCAACAACCCAAAGGGCATTTTAAGTAAAAATGAATTGTGTTAAATAGATACATGGATGGTGGGACGAAATAAATGCTATGCATAATTTGTTATCTGATCTTCCTTAAAGATCTTGATTACGATGTTGGTAATGAAAACATGCCAATCAATTTTTTATCAAGAGAATATTTATCTGCGACTCAATATTCATCTTTCTCCAATAGTGGAGAAAGGCTTGAGTTAGTATTGGTGAGGAAAAAGCCTCAAATTTCGAATTCCAATTGAATAAGTGAGTTCAACACTACAAGCTGAAGCTCAAGTGTCCTGTCATTGAAATGCAGATGTTAAACCGGTCTCAGCCGAACCAACAACCTAGATTTTGGATTCCGCCAAATATTTATTTAGCAGATCATAGAAGCATTTTTGCAGTGTCAATTTGCATACTATTAATATATCATAATATGATAATGTAATGTGCTATATTGAGATTAAAAGCGTCAGGAAGTGATAAGGATGAGTCATTCATTGCTTTCACATGATCACTCAGCTTAGGAGCTTTCAGCCAGTCTGCCTCAGTACTCTTTTTGCACACAATTGCTCATGTCTGCCTCTCTCGTCCTACAACACTACAAAACTACAACTACGCGTAACCTTCGAGAACTGCACTGAACAACTTTTCGCATTCAATGCAATCAAACAAAAACAATTCTCGACTTCACTTCAACCCACATCAACTCTGGATCGTATGAAAACATGTGCTGCTACACATTTGCACAACTAATTCGCACACACTCGTATGGAAACTATTGAAGATTGAAGCTGCACCAGCCAGCTTGCAGTTTGCAGTGCGGTGGTAACTTGAACAGTCTTATCAAAACGTTTTGAAGGTGAAAGGATGAAAACTGAAAATCTGAAACACATTTATTGACTGACCTCTAGGAGGGCTAGTTTGTCGAGTGAAGTGGAGCTAATCTTTTTGTTTGAAATATTTTAGAAAATCGCCAACTCTATTACAAAATTCATAGGATTGTTGGCGTGCTGATATTTCGCAGGAGGATAACAATGAGGGTACACTGCAAGTACGCTGGGGAGTGTAAGAGCAAAACCTGCGTCTTTAACCATCCAGGACGAGTAGATTGCCAAAAAGGGCACCAGTGTCGGCAGAAGGATTGCGTTTTTAACCATGCACTTCCTATTTGCCTCTACTTCCCAGAATGTACGAAGGACTCGTGTAATTACAGACATCCTGCGATGGACTCCAAGGGAAAGGGAATTAGTTCATTAGGTGATGGTCCTCGTCGTCACCAGCAAGGTATATTTATTTAGTGCTTGAACAGTTTGAAATAGTTTCATATACGATAGAGAAGGTATGCTTTATTATGAGTCGGAGATATTTAAATATTAATAAACATGCTAATTATTGGCGTTGATGTAGTAGGGTCCGGGTCGAAGGACACTACTAAAGTACATCGGGGGTGGATTGCTTCTGAGGAAGAAGAGCGCAACAGCGTTGCAGAAGCCACGGCTTTGACTTCTCACATCGCCCCACATGGAGAGTCGCCGCAGGCTTTATTCAGAACTAAGCAGGGTGAGACTGATTTCGTTTTTTGTTTTGTGAAAAATAATAATTACTACACTACTCTAAGATCGTAATTTTTGATTAATTAATTAATTACATTATAGTGCTAAGTACCAGCAGCACTGATGATGATGGATTCAAACGATTCAGGGGGTGGTTACCGAACGATGCGGAATCTAGAGAGCATGAAGATAAGAAACCAGAAGAAAAACCAGAAAAAAACGGAACTTCAGAAGGAAACGAGAAAAATTCAAGAAAGTCGACACAGAACAATTTTCGACCACCCTCCTCAGGCGGTTCCCAAGCCAGTTCGACCAAGAACAGTTCTCGACCACCCTCCTCAGGCGGTTCCCAAGCCAGTTCGACCAAGAACAGTTCTCGACCACCCTCCTCAGGCGGTTCCCAAGCCAGTTCGACCAAGAACAGTTCTCGACTACCCTCCTCAGGCGGTTCCCAAGCCAGTTCGACCAGGAACAGTTCTCGACCACCCTCAGCCTCAGGCAGCTCCCAAGCTAATTCGAACCAGAACAATTTGCGACCACCGTCGGCCTCAGGCAGTTCCAAAGCTAGCTCGACCCAGAAGAGTTCTCGAGCCCCCTTGGCCTGTGCTAGTTCGAGTTCCTCAAAAAAATCTACAAATGATCAGGATACAAATCTACTGGAAAACCATGAACATCAAATGAAGCTGGTGAGGGAAAAACTGGTTTCGTTTTTGTGCGATAGGAATCTTCAGGAAGACAGGAGGAGCTCCAAAACTGCAGATATTCTAACAGCACTTAGAACACAACTTGATGAATTGTCGAAGCAGAAAAAGGCGTATGGATTCGCTGTGGAACGAGCAAAAAATACACTGCGAGGTGAAGAGCTTGAATTACAGTTGAGTAGAGAAGCGTTTAGGCTGAAGAACAGACTTCCTTCGTTGGCAGAGCGGCAGAACATTGAAGATCGATTGGAAAATGCGACATCAAGATTCGTCGTTATCCAAGGCCAAACAGGTTCAGGAAAAAGCTCACAAATAGCACAGTATGTCGCAGATCATCCGCGTTTCAAGGGAAAGAGAGTTATCGTCACACAGCCGAGGAAAATAGCGGCGATTTCACTGGCAAATCGAGTCAGTGAGGAGTACGCTGGGGGAAAGATAAACAAACGTTCATATTATCATAGTCACGTCGGAAAATACGTTGGGTATCATGTTGGAGGTCGAAAAAAGATGGTGAGCTCCTCGACAAGGATAGAATTCGTCACCGAAGGAGTAATGCTGGAAAAAATAATGAAAGGTACCAAAGAAGCCTTTCAGGATATTGGATGTATTGTAGTAGATGAAGCGCATGAGCGTTCGATAATGTGTGACATTCTGCTTGGATCTTTCAAAAATTCTAAAGATCCTCGGTGGAAAGATATTCTCATTATTGTTACCTCTGCCACGATTGACTTGGATCTCTTCTCAAAATTCTTCAACGATACTGTACCTCTTCAAATTGGAGGAAGGACATTTCCAGTGGATATCACTTACTGTCCTGTCCCATCTGATGCACACATTTGCACTGCAGTGGTAGAGTGTGCACTTAAGATTCATAAACAATGTGAATTGATTCCAGGAGACATTCTTTGTTTTCTACCTGGGCAAGAGGACGTGCTTCAAGCATCAGCAGCATTTTCATGGAAGTGTCAGCGCATTAATGAAAAAAATGTTCTAGTCTGTTCTGTCTTTGCGTTGTATGGAAAGCAGGAGCCTTTAGAGCAAGCAAAGGTTTTCGAGAAGCAAACAGGACGAAAAAGGAAAGTGATATTTGCAACTGATGTGGCGGAGACTTCACTTACAATTGACGGTGTTGTGTATGTTGTTGACTCGGGAGTAAGAAAAGAGATGATGTACGACCCGAAGCGGAATATTTCTTCTTTGAAGGTGACCACAATCTCGAAGAGTTCGGCAATTCAGCGAGCAGGAAGATCTGGAAGGACACAGCCGGGTCACGCATATCGCTTGTACTCGCAGGATGATTATGACTGTATGGATACTTCGACTGCACCAGAGATATTCAGAAAACCACTCGGTCTAGCTATTTTGTCACTGAGAGAAATGAAAATTGATCCTCATACTTTCGAATGGATTAGTGTTCCATCCTCTGAAGCCATGGAACGGGCTGAGAAGGAATTACGCCTATTAGGAGCAGTTGATGCAATTGGAAGGCCCACAGATCTTGGGACGCTGATATCCATCAGCCAGCAAGAACCGAAGTTAGTCAGAATGATTTATAAAGGCTGCGAAAAAGGATTTGGGAATGCTGCGATCATTTGTGCGTCTCTACTACCCATAGCTAACATTTTTTTTCGATGTAAAAAAGGAGACGAAGCAGCAATAAGAAGGAAAAAAGAATTGGCTTGTCCTGAAGGTGATGTGATCACGATGTATGAGTTATTCCAAAAGTGGGAAGAAATTCTGGAAGGAAGAGAAGTTAATACTGTGGAAATAGAAGATGACGAAAATGAGATTGAGGATTATATTGATGAGAGTGATCTTGAAGACACTGAACATCCAGAAGAACCACATTTGTCACAGAATACAGACTGGGATTTCTTAACAGTTACTCCACTTCAGCTTCAGCCGTGGATATTTACTCAAAACGAAGACTATGAGAACCTTAAGAAAGAGCTGGAAAACGATAAAACGTCTAGAGGGGACGATGCTGATGACAGGAAAAGTGTCTCTCGATTATCGGGAAAAAGTTCTGCGTTATCAACAAACGCTGTTGCTCGACCAGCTCCTGCAAAAAGTAAAAAGGAACGCTTGAAGTTGGCAGCAGAGTTCATCAACACAAACTATTTGAACAGAAAAGCTCTTGGGTTAGTGAAGGACATGCAAAAAGAGTTACTTCTTATATTCGGAAAGACTGAAGTATGGAAATCCCAGCCGACTCAAAGAAATACTCCAACACGAGAAGACTTGACACGTCTAATTTTTTCCGGATACTTTCTGAATGTAGCACGGTTAGTGCATTCGAAACCTAAAGACAGATCACGAAGAACTCTACAGTATTTTGGACTGGTTGCTGGAGTAAATGGTACGTTGGATTTTAAAGGGGCTATTGGAGCTACCAGTGCAGCTAATCCCCCATTGTGGATAACCTTTGACAAAGTTCTTCGTTTGGGAGATACTTCGTCAGTCACTCTTCTTACCACAGCCACATCTGTGAATAATTATATGTCTTGGATTAACGAAGAGTCTTTAGAATTCAGCGAGTTCTGTCACCGGACTTGCGAGTCACTTCCAACTGAAAACTTAGTCGTGTCTGTCCCATCAGAAGAATGTCTGCGTTACATTTTCGGAAAGTTCTTCGTAAACATCGGAGTAATTGAAGACGAGCTCAACTGCTCCTTGGAAGTCAATGCCAAGTCGTGTGCTATCAATGCGTTCGTATCGTCAAGAGGGAAACCCACTGTCCAATGTCGTCTGACTCGAATGATTTCCAATGCAGTAGAAACTCTTAGACATCAATTTATAGAGGAAGAGTACATGGGAAGCACGCGTGTTGTTCTTGGACGCGGATACGACGTACAAGAAATTCTGTTCCCTGAAGAATTCATCACAGCTTACCTGCGAAAACTTCCGAGATCCGTATCTGACAAAGATAAGCTAATTTTGTTCTTACGAAACGCAATTCCAACTACTTTAGTCCATTCTGTAGATATTCGATATTACGATACCAGTAACTTTGGAATTGTTAACTTCAAGTCAAAAGAAAAGGCCGGAAATTTTTTCCCTTCGCTAAGTGTCCTGTGTGAAGACATTTCTGACCTTGCAAAGAAAGTAGGCGGACCAACTAAGGAGAAGAAGTTCAGAGCTGGTGAGGTTGCAAGATTGAAGATTTCATGGCCCGTTGCTTCAGCCACCGGAAAGATTCTGGTTACCTTTAGGACAGCTTTGCAAGCAAATGCGGTGATTAATATTGTTGGAAACATTTTCATTGGTGCTCATGTAACAAATGCTGAAGGAAATCGTAGGGGAATCCAATCAAAGTATCCAGTTGATTCAAAAAAACAACTTCCAATAGTAGAAGTGACTCCAGCACCACCAGGAAGTAAGAGGGTTCGGTTTCAGTTTATTGCTGACGTGTATCAGCCTCGAGAAGGATTAGATTACAAAATAACTATCGTGAACGCAGACAAAAGTTTAGATGAGTTTGAAATATACGCTAGGTTGAACCGGTATAATCCAAAATACGTGAAAGTTGTTAGAGAGAAAAAGGAAACAGAAACAAGTTGGCACGAAGAAATTCTCGATGGATTAGCCTTGCGTGTGCAAGAATTGGAAGGCATTCAACGGTACACAAACGCTCTTACAAAGTATGACGACTTCGTGGAGCAGCATTTTATGAGAGGAGGTGTATACGTTTACTTAGACGACGTGAAGACAACAGAGGAGGCTCATAAGGAGTTGTCTTTGATGGAAATACCATTTCCTCCTGTCTTCAACCAGCCAGTAAGGGTGGAAATTGAGTACACGAAAACTATTTCGGTTCAGTGGGATCTGTACGAGTTCCTAGAAAATGAGATCAATCGGGTGGTGGATAAAGCCAGGGCTGACGGAGTATTCGTAACCAAACCGAATAAAAATACGAATAATATGAACTGGCAGAAACCAAAGTTCGTCTTCTTGAAGTTGCGGCACAGGAATTTGAGTTTGGTTGAAAAGTACCAGAAGACTTTACTCGATGAAGTGCTGGTGTGCCAAAAAGTACCTCAAAGGGAAGATCACTCTCTTTTATTTTCGTGGATAGGAAAGTCCATGCTGGAAGAATTGGGGAGAACACAGTTTCTTCATTGGGACATCAGAACTCAATTCATCTGGGTTTATGGACCAAACGAATTAACAAGAAAATCCACAATATGTGAATTGCAGCAAATCCTGACTAAACTAAAAGCCTTGGAAGTTTTGGACAAAGAGATCCTGATAGACAAGAGGAAAATTGATTGCAATAAAGATAAAGTCAAGATTGAAGATATGGCGTATAAAAAGGCGAAACTTGCACACGTTCAGCTTATTGGGCGAAATCGCCTACTGGTTTCTGGAACTGGAGCTGCTACTTCTGCGTTCGAGAAGATCTTGAGGGATCGAGGACTTATATTCGTCAAACGTACAACGAGGAATCAAGAAACTATTCCA
Organism: Isotomurus palustris; assembly: GCA_034696625.1. NCBI lineage: Eukaryota > Metazoa > Arthropoda > Collembola > Entomobryomorpha > Isotomidae > Isotomurus > Isotomurus palustris. The sequence continues at coordinate 1,776 of JAQGAD010001600.1, read as the reverse complement.
GACTGTGGAATTTGTTTCTGTGAATGTAATGAAGACAACATCAGGCTAAGCGAGTGCGGACACATTTTCTGCCTGGAATGCATATTCCCTATGCTAAATACCCCGAAAGTTCCCATTGCATGTCCGTCTTGTGAAAAACCAATAGTCATAGCAGACATCACCAAAATAACCAACAACAAAGGGGGAGTCCTTCGAAAATTCGTGGAAGCTGCAACCCTTCTTTACGCTTCGAAGAACAAGGATCGCATTGTGGTGTGTCCTAAACCTGGATGCAATCAAATTCTTTCGCTTTTGAGTGCTCGGAAAGGTATGTGCAGTTTATTTACTTAATTAACTTATGGAATGAATAAAACCTTTAATTAGTGAATTAATCTTACAGGGCCTGAAGGAGGACAGTTCGTCTCCTGTGATGAGTGCGTATCGACATATTGTATCGCGTGCAGTGTCGCAATGGAGAAACCAGTGCAGAGTCATGAAAGGGACACTTGTGAAGAGATTCGCAGTTGTTTTGGGGATGATGTGATGCGTCACGTGAAAGATATTCAACACAGCATATTCAATCTGAAATGCCCTCGGTGTAAAAAAGTTTTCTTCGACTTTGATGGATGTGCTGCTCTTACCTGTGGCGATGACAATTGCAAGGCAGCCTTTTGTGGAGTGTGTCTGAAAGACTGTGGAAGTGATGCTCACGAACATGTAAGAATGTGTCCTTTGAATCCCACAAAAACTTACCACGTACTAGAACCCGTGATTAATGCGATTCATCAGAAGAAACGTACTGATGAACTTGTGAACTATTTAAAGAAAATACAATCAAATGAAGAAAGAAATCAAGTAATCCAGGCCTTGCGAAAAGATTTACGAGACTTGAGAATAGTCCTACCGTCATCAATTATAACAACGATGAATTCCACCCAATCCTTTGGGACACGAGTTAATCTTCATTTCGCTGAGGGTGCAATTGGTGGGGCTGTACCCTTGCCCAGAGTTAATGTTCCAGCTGAACCTCGAGCAGTATATCCACGTCACGACGTACAGGAGGAAATGGACAGACTCCTTGCAATCCAGTTAGAGCGAGAGGAACGTCAACTATTCCAAGCGCGACAACAAGATGCTGAGCGACTCCGACTACGGATGGCAATGGATCGCGATCATGAGCGAGAACGACAAGCTCATTTACAAAGAATCCAACAGCAAAACTTACGAATGGCCGAAAACCAACGGCAGCTCGAACAAAACGCAGCACAACGGCAACGGGAAAAAAAGAAAAACTGCATTATATCTTAAGTCACAAACTAGTTAAGTCAAAACTAATAATTAGGTATGATATTCATATTTTCAATGTGTTTCTGCTAAACATATTTATCCTACATTCGTTTCCTTCACTTGTATTCTTTAAGATGTTGCAACTCGCAATCCTGATCGCTGATTTCTGTCATACAAAAGACATTAAAATTAAAATTATTATAATAAAATAATAAAATAATTTTATAATAAACAATTTCTTAAGTGGGTAGTGTGACGAACAATTAAAAATTAAAAGGTTCAATCATAGACATCAGCCATAGACATATATGCACCTGCATAAGAAAATTGCAATTTTATTTTTTTCACTAGTTGAGCCATTCGGTAAGTTCGTGTCCACAGCCGATATGTTATGTGCAGCTTAACTTTGCAACTTGATTTATGAAAACTTCAGTTTATTTTTGGCATATTCGCCAACAAGATGCTCCATTCGTTCATCCAGGGCTTCCAAGTCTCCTGCGTCCATTTCCT
>JAQGAD010001599.1:0-18221 GCA_034696625.1 Isotomurus palustris | reverse complement strand
TGCATATTGTTAACTTAATGTTAGTCTTCAGGTGAATGGAGAGATGCGATTGCGATGGAACACGTAAACTATAAAGTACAAACCGGATTCATACACTTCACTACCGCACGTACTTTACAATTAATCACCGCTCCCTTGAACAGACCTGGTCAATCTCTTAATTCTTAGAAATCATGTTTTATTCAGATATTCATTCTCGTAGGTGGAAAGTTGGAAAGCACACACTACATTTCTCAGTTATTCTCGAGTCTCATCTCCGATAGAAAGTGCGTTATAAATAATCGATTCTAACTTTGATCGAAAAGCTTCAGGATTTAATCTAACCACAATCTTGGTTTGAAAAGTTTGTTGCATTTTTTGTTTTTGAACTTTCTACTTTACCAGCGCAGCCATCCATTCATAAGTTCAATCTACATTTTAACAACTTTTTGTTTTTGCAATCTTTTTGCTCTGACTCTTCATTGTCCATGAACATTCATCATCCAACAATCTAAACGTCCCTACGCCTAACCTATCCCATCTGTTCCTCGTTGATTGCAAAAATGAAGAATTTCAACTGGACTCTGCTGACTTTGTTAGCCCTAAGCTGGAGTTGTGTGCACTCACGGAGTGTCGACGTAAGTTCGCCACAATACACAATACGCAGTGATTTCCCTTCGCATGCGCCCATCTTTACAGATATTCCACACCCATACAAGTTATTCCCTTTAAAACTGCGTGAATGTTGCCAAGTAAGATCGTTTTTATTTCCAATTCCAGACAACTGAACCCAAAAAAAACTCTCCCGAACAATCCTTAACTTCTCTACCAGAAATTGTCCACGAGAAACAAATTGAAATCCCCGCTGAAAAGGTTGTAGAAGCGATTATCGTCGAAAACATCGTCGCAGCTGCAATTGAACAAGCAATAGAAACGGAAGTGAAGAAGGAAGTTGAAGACGAAATCCAAGCAGCCGGGCTTGACTTCGAAGGAGGAAGTGGAGACAACGACAACAGCCTCTCCGGAGTCCGAGACAAACGGTCCTTCGGACTTTTAGGGGCCAATTTGGGAGGAAGTCGAACTCAAGGCCGATCTGGACCCTCCAGACAATCAGCCTACAACAGACAACTTCGAAATTGGATTGCCTACCAGAAACGACAGATCGCCAAATTCAATGAAACTGAAGGTGGAAACTACACAACTCCATTCCCAATGCTTCCTCCACCTCCTCCAGAAGAAGAAGACGAGCCAACCACTCAGCGACCTGGAGGATTCCTCGGAAATATCATCCAAGCTCAACTCCATTTCATCCCCAATCTTTTCAGGGCCACCCAGTCCTTCTTCCAAGAGGTAGGACCTCAGCTCCAGAACTTCAGACTTGGAGCAGGAGGAGGAGGAGGTGGTGGTGGGCTCCTTAGAGGACTTCTTGTAGGAAACCGTGGAGGAAGCAGCAGCAGCTCCATTGGAGGAGGTTCCTCCAGTTATGGAGGAACTTCATCGTACAGCAGTCCGTCTGACCTGATGAGTCCCTTCTCTTCAGAAAGCAGCAGCAGCAGCAGTGGAAACGCTGATGCTGAATCATCAACATACAAAATCACACTGGGCTAAACTTAAACTACACCAAACTTTGCAGCAAAAGAGACGCGGAAAGCTGCTGCGCCAGGTAAAATGCAAAAACCTTCCCCAAATGTTGACTGCAATATTCCCACCACATAAACTCCTGCTATGTAATTATAGTAAAGCAAATAAAAGTGCCAACATTCGATGAAAAATGAACTACAACGGACACATTTTTCCTTACATTTTATTCTCCTCCAGTAGACGAATAGAAGGACAAAGATGTCATGTAAATATTATTATTTTTTCTGATGGTGACAACGTCTAAAAGCACCAATCTATTAAACATTAAACAATGCAGAGCTACATTCTACATTCACAAAAGAACTATAATAGGAGTTTGGAGTTAGCAGTGAATTTTCCAGTTTTTGTTATTTTGCCTTGCCCAACTGAGCTGATTTTTGTCGTACCATAAACCGGATTAGCACTGCAAATGTGCAAATCTTCTGTATTTTTTTACATCGTGCAATGGCCAATCAATTGTGTCTTGGAACTTGGAACCTGGACAAATCAAAAGCTTAAAAATACTTAAAAATCATGTTTATTCAGACATCTCTATGATATAATCTCTTTTTACGTAAGGCATATATAAAGACAAAGAGCTTGAACTAGTTTCTCTGGATAAAAATATGTGGATATGAATTCCTCCTCTGTCTCGAGTCTCATCCCGATACTCCCGATATAAAGTGGTCATTCCAGTCCCACTGGCCCAGTCTTCTTCGTCCTACGTCTGGAGACTGTTTTACGATTCCAATAAAATCGTCCAGCAAAATTCACAGCGCAGGAGGAATTGGACTCATTCTTCAACGGACAATTCATAACCAATTCGTCTTTAATCACAAACCGATTTGGTTTCTAGGCTTTTTGTTATCAGTTCCGAACTGTGGCTTAACGGTAAGTTCAATCTTTGTATCTCGGAATGTATTAAGTAAGTAAGTTGTTGAGTAAAAGTAAAGAGAATGCTGTGTAACGTAAACGGTTGTCGACTGGGGTAAAGTGCGATTTGTAATTTTTTGAATTCTTTTTATCCTTCTTCTATTCATTTTCCATGTAATTTTTCACACGATGTCAACGATTAACTTTTGATAAACCTGTCTTGTGATTGCAGAGATGAAGAACTTCAGTTGGACTTTGGTGGCTTTGTTAGCCATAAGCTGGAGCTGCGTCCACTCACGGAGTATCGACGTAAGTCCCACAATCCACATTTCTTTCTCGAGATTCTCAGACAACCAGATTAATTCCTTTCACAATTATTCTCGCGAAGAAATTGCGAATTACTCTCGTACATCTCTAACTTGTTAGCGTTACGTCAGTTAGCAAAACCTTTTCCCGAATTCCAGAACCCATTCGCTCCCGAAGATGCTGCACGTGCACCATCTCTTCCAGGAACAACTCAAGAGCTACAAATGGGCGTCATGGCTGAAAAGGACGTTGAAGCGATGGTCCAGAGCATCGTCGCCGCTGCAGTTGAACAAGCAGCAGAAACGGAAATCACGAAAGAAATGGGGACAGAATTGACGAAAGAAGTTAAAGAAGAGATAGCCAAAGAAATCCTTTCCGCAATGACCAAAGAATTCAACACGGAAGCCAACGAGGAACTCCAAGCAGCCATGCGGACTGCCCTCGGTCCCTTCGCTGAAATCGTCAACATCAACACCCCCCAACAATCTCAGCTCTCCCCACTCCTCTCCTTCGAAGGAGGAAGTGGAGACAACGACAACAGCCTTTCCGAAGTCCGCGACAAGCGAACCATCGGACTCATAAGCAACATTCTTGGAGGAGGCCGAACTAAAAGTCCAAGTGCCAGACAAGCATCGTACAACAGACTGATTCGTCAATGGATTGCATACCAACAGACGCAGATCGCCAAGCTGAACGCAACTGAAGGAGGAACCTACACAACTCCATTTCCAATTCTTCCTCCATCGCCTCCTGCAGAAGAAGAAGACGACGAGTCAGCCACACAGCGTCCTGGATTCATCGCAAATCTCATCAAATTTAAAATGAACCTCATTCCCAACATTTTTAGGACTCTCCAGTCTCTCTTCCGGTCGGTGGGACCTTTGCTCCAGAACTTGAGACTTGGAAGAGGTGAAGGAACAGGAGGAACAGGAGGAACAGGAGGAACAGGAAGAGATGGAGGTGGTCTCATCGGAGCACTTTTAGGAGGAAACCGTGAAGGAGCCACCAGTCGTTCTTTCGGAGGACGTTCTTTATTCTTGGAAGGAGGAAGTAACAATGGCGAGGTCTCCTCATTCAGCAGTCCCTCTGACCTCAACAGCAACAGCAGATAACTTCAAAATTTCATCAAAATTGTGATATTCTCAATGCACAAATTCCTGTATGCAATTTACAGTAAGTGACGAGACTTCATGAACGACAACTTTTTTATACATTTGCCAACTTACAATCTCTAGTTCTCCAGTACAGAATAATAAAAACACACACTTGGATTTCCTTATACAATGCGTATACAAACATTTACAATTATGAAGATGATGATATGTAACTTGAACTAACATGAATAAATTGCGTTCAATAAATACTAATAAATATTTTTTGTACTTAAACTTAAGAACCCATGGGAGTTTGAGGTGCTTAATGAATTTGCCAGTTTGTTTTACTATTTTAATACCACGATGCGCTATGCAAAAGTAGGCTAATTTTTGCATGCAATCGAGTAGGTGCCACACAGTCACACACAAACTTATAAAATTCACATTCACGCTGCATTCCTTTGTGTACTCCTTTGTGTGGTGCAATTAATTATGCTTGAAACCTGGTCACTTGGAAAAGTGTTTTACTCACTCAGATATTTCTATCTTCATCGGATAGGAGTTAAAACAAGTTTCTTGGGAAAATCTACAAATTATGGATAAAAATGTTAAAGCAAATTCCCAGTCTCTCTCGACACTCATCTATCATCCCGATACTCCCGATATATAGTAGTAATTCCAGTCCCATTGTTCCAGTCTTCTTCCTCCTTCTCCTGGAGACTGTTTTACATTTCTAATTAAAAGGCAAACTCTTATATATTACGAATTACCAAGTAATTGCATTAATTACTGAACAGAAACTTCTAAACCAACTCGTCTTCAATCTCAAGCCAATTTAATTTTAAGGCTTTTCATACGCATCGTTTTTAAGAAACATTTTATCCTCCGATTTAACTTGCGCACAAGCTTAGAATCTCATTACTATTCATTGTTGGATGCAAGTAAAAAAGATTGCTTAAAAATTAAGATTTAATTAATTGGGGTTTTGTGAGACTTGAAGTTGTTAGCATTCTTATAACTTTTCACACTTCGTTTTACATACAAATTCATCGACAGAACCGAATTACTAACGGGCAACCCATAATTAGTACTTTCCTTATCTCCTGATTGCAGAAATGAAGAATTTAAGCTGGACTTTTGTGGCTTTGTTGGCCCTAAGCTGGAGTTGTGTGCACTCACGGAGTATTGACGTAAGTTCCAAAATCCTTTCTCTGAATTCTACAACTAGAAGTTTCCATTTAAAACATATGCTAATACAGCTAAGCTATTAAGATACGTTGCTTTCAAACACATTTTTCATCCCGTGAACCTCTTGAATCAATCATAAGCAACGCTTTTATCGAATTCCAGACATCTGAACCTTCAATCCTGTCTCCTGAAGAATCCTTTGCTTCTCTTCCTGAAACCGTCCAGGAGAAACAAATGCAAATCGCTGCTGAAAAGGCTGTAGAAGCGATGGCCGAGAACATCGTCGCTGCTGCAGTTGAACAAGCAGTTGAAACGGAAGTCAAGAAAGAAGTGAAGAAGGAAGTTGAAGGAGAGATTACCAAAGACATCCTCTCTGCAGTAACAAAAGAATTCGAGACGGAAGCCCAGAAGGAAATCCAAGCAGCCTTCTACAAAGAAATGGAAGCCTTGGCCAGCGAAGACTCTGCCGTGGCTGCTGCCCTCATTGACATTGACACCCCCCAAGAATCTCACAGTGCCCCACTTCTTGACTTTGAAGAAGGAAGTGGAGACAACGAAAACGGTCTCTCTGGAGTTCGAGATAGACGGACCATTTTCGGAGGAGGCGGAGGAGGAGAAGGAGGAATTTTTAGAGGATTAGGAGGAGGAGGACGTCTTGGAGGAGGCCAAGCTCAAAGTCGATCTGGAGGAGGAATTTCAAGACAAGCAGCGTACAACAGACAAATCCGTCAATGGATGCAACAGCAAAAAAATCTGATTGCAAAGTTGAACGAAACTGAAGGTGGAAACTACACAACTCAGTTCCCAATTCTTCCTCCATCTCCTCCTGCAGAAGAAGACGAGCCAACCACCCAGCGACCCGGAGGATTCATCGGAAATCTCATCCAAACTAAACTCAACTTCATCCCCAACCTTTTCAGAGCTGTCCAGTCTCTCTTCCAATCTGTGGGACCTCTGCTCCAGAATGTCAGATATTCTGGTGGTTGGAACGGCGTCTTTGGAACACTTTTCGGAGGAAATCGTGGAGGAACCAGCAGTCGTCTTAATGGAGGAGGCTCTTCCAACTATGGAGGAGGTTCTTCTAATTATGGAGGAGGTTCTTCCAACTATGGAGAGAGTTTTTCCAACTATAGAGGAGGTTCTTCCAACTATGGAGCAATTTCTTCCAACAATGGAGGAGGTTCTTCCAACTACGGAGCAATTTCTTCCAACAATGGAGGAGGTTCTTCCAACTACGGAGTAGGTTCTTCCAACTATGGAGCAAGTTCTTCCAATAATGGAGGAGGTTCTTCCGATTCCAGAGGACGTGCTATTAGATATGGAGGAAGCAGTGGTAACTCGGCATCCAGTGCTCCGTCTGGCCTCAGTTCTTCCTCCGGAATTAGCAACAGTGACAGTGGAAATTTCATTGAGACTGTGACCTACAGAATCCCGTTGAGATAGATTTCATCCAATTAATTTTAAATCTACGAGACATCCATCAACTCATCTTTCATTTGTTAATATTGTTAATTAGAAGCAGAGTATGAAATAAAGCTACCAACATCCTCCTAATAAGACTCCTAACAAATTTATTGTAGTTTTCTCAACGCATAACCTTCTACGTAATGTAATCTCGCTTTTTAACTACTGTGAACACTGTGAAATATTAAACCACATTCACCGATTCACCCTTTCATTCTCCAGAAGTTTGAACAGTCAAAGATTTTTCTCGTGCGAATATTTGTTGTATAATGATGATTACGAGACCAGTTCTATAAATTGACATTTGAAATACGTAAAAAAGAAATCAAGCTAATGAGACTTATGTGTGTTTATTAGTATGGGGCATAAAATTCATCGTGAACCAAATAGTAATTCTCATAGCTTGTGATTTACACTAATAATAAGTTCAGCAGTGTTCACTCTGAAATTACATTAGATAGCATCTGTTCAAGAATGAATTGGCAATACGAAAAATTCCCAGTCACTCTTCACTCGCTGTAAAGTGGTTATTCCACTATTCCAGTCTTTACTCATTCTTCTTCACTAACCTGCTGGAAATGTGGGAATCGCTGTACATTTCTAACTAAGACAAAATCTACTCTGAATTGTACAGAATTTGTTTAAAAATCTTGATATGAGCAATCAACGACTTTTGGAATTGGTTTTGGTTGGCCAGGTTGGAAATCGCTGGAGTAGTTCAGTTCATCAAACTCTTCTCTTCTTAAATGGTAATCAATTTGAGGCTGATTTCTTTCTCACGAGAAAAACGAAATTATATATTATTTATTATTTGCACGGGTTGGAACTTTGCATACTTTATTGCCAACTGATTAAAGACTCCACAGAAGAAGGAAAGAGTAAATCCACACAAGTTTGAGTGCCCATGGGTATTATGCATTACATTGGTAAACGAAAACCAGTATGAGAACAATTTCGAGATATTTCATTCGCGATATGGTCAATTTCCCACGATCGTATGGATGAAATTCGTTTACAACGATAAAGTTTGGTAGCCACATTCATTTTAAAGCTGGAAGGATGAGTCATTCAATAAACACTTTACTCTTAGAGTGCAAAGTACACCAACTTGAGGAATTCAACAATTATTCAAGTGACTCAATCCTAAAAAGCTGAAGCAAGGTCATCCAGAAATATTTTTATGCATTCAGGTGTTTGTTTCTTGATAAATGACAAATAATACAGAATACAATTCATTCATGAAGTAGCAAGTCAATATTTATCTCGTTTCATAATTATTAACAAAACGTTTGTATCCTTTATATATACTTATTATGTACACTCTCATTAAAACTTCTTTCCTTTGCCTTTAAAATTACCAGGTTTACCTGGTCCACCTTTTCCCTTCTTTCCTTTTTTATTCCCTGGAGTATTCTTAAGGCGTTTCTTTTCTTTTTCTTTTCTGTCCTTGAGAATCTGTTCAGGACGCTTGAGCTCACTGTTGAACCGCTGACCTTTCTGTGCAGGAGCTCCTGGAGCTTCGTTTTTACCTGTTTTCACAAGTCTCTTCGAAAATGCTGATCCTCTGTACGCTGGATTGCTTCCTTTTACAACGAAGTCATCAGCAACAGCATCGTCATCGTCACTGTAATCTCCACTCTGCTGCTCAACCTTCGACTTCTCTTTCCATGTTTTGTATCGATCACTCTTGTAGGAAGCTGCAATCCATGCTCCAGATTCTGTTCGTATCTTTTTGGCTTTCCCATCCTACAATTTCAAATGGTAATTTGTGAAACAGTCTACGAAGCATTTCATTCATTTAAAGTAATTTAAATCCGAATCTAAATTCTAACTCACTTTTCCTGTTGTCACGAAATTCTTTTTCCTTTGGTCCCATTTCATTACACTCCTCTGATTCTTAAGCATGTCTGAATCGTCTCCTGTTATGTCCATTACAGACTCCTGGATTTCCTTGTCAAAAGTAGTTCCCACGGATAATCTGAATCATTTTAAATAATATGAGTACATTGCACGAACCGAAGAAACTGGATTTCACGTAAACTTGCACGAACATGCTGTCATTGATGGCCAGTTTATAACGAGCAAACTTAATAGGTAATAATGACTAGACTAACTCACCCAGTTTCTGTGACGTGATCTTTCGGAAGATATGGAATGAAGTTCTCCTCATCTTTCGAGGTTGTTTTTATTTCCACGTCGTCAAATACTGTAGATCGCTTTGTCATCCTGTACTTTTCTACCTTTTGCTGATCTAACTTTCTCTTAATCTTCATCATGGCTTGTGTCTCGGATCCAGCTTTAGGGCCGATTTCAAACACGGTCTAATTTGGAATCAACAATGTTATTAAATCAAACACTACCCACAATGATGACAAAAACTATTTCTGCAACAAGTTCTGCATGTAAAAATTACCGAATTGGGTCTGTAGCCTTGTATCTGAGATATCAAAGAATCCATAGGATCTTTTTCAATATGACCTTCGAATAAAGGATGAACAACGAGCCTTCCGATTTCAATATCTTTTGCTCTTCTATTACTTTCAGTACTTGCATTCGGCCGACTTTTTAAATATTGCCTGTATCCATTTTTGCAGACTTGATTCATTGTTTCCTGCAAACAGCCATTTACAATTAAACTTCCATAAACCGTATGAGTGCTTAATTGCATATTTGCATGTCAGTCTAGTTAGTTTCTTACCAGCTCAGCTTTGACAGTCATTAAGTTAGCAACTATACTGTTTTCCTCACTCAGAAAATCTTGTGGTACTCGACCTACTGGAATAGAATCTTCGGTTTTCACAACTTCTTGGCCTTGCTTTGTAAACTTAAGCGGTTTATTGAGGAACAGATGTAAATCCAATAGAAAAGCAACCTCATCAGGTGCTATTATTGAGTACGCGGTTCCGCTTCTTCCAGCTCGTGCAACACGACCTGTACACACCGAAAACTAGTTATCAAACAAATCACGTACGGTGAGCTACTAAAAAAACCCTCCGATAACTTACCTACTCGATGCATGAACAGTTTGGGTTTAGCAGGAAAGTGATAATTGATTACATTGTCCAAAACTGGAATGTCAATTCCTCTTGCAGCGATGTCAGTTACAATCATCACATTGCATTTTCCTCCTCTAAACTTAGCGATAGATATCTTACGGGCTGCAGGGTCCAAGCTCGAGTAAATGTAGCAATTGGATATGTTTTGCTCGTCCAATAACTGAGACGAAAGTTTAAATTAATAACAAAATATTAATACGCCTTTTCAGAAGATATCAACTAAATTATGATAACTTTACCTGGTGGATTAATTCTACGTGATGCTTTGTGGCAGCAAAAACTATCGTTTGTCCTTTTGCGTCAATTAAGTTTTTAATCAGATGCATCAAAGCACCCATTTTATCTTCAGTACGACACGCTAGATAAGTTAGTTTCAGGGTATCCGGAAGTTTGGTATCCACATCCAACCTAGATTAAATTAATGAATTCAAATTAAACACACATTGGCATTTTGCACAAAATCAAAGAATAGTCATTCATACCGAATCAAAGTTGGGTCATGTAAACCAGCTTTAGTAAACTCAACCAGTAACTTCGGTAAAGTAGCAGAGAACATAACAGTCTGTCGAGTATTTGGTAACCTTCGCACGATTTCACTGACTTGTTCCCCAAAACCCATTTCAAACAATCTGCAACCAAAATCAAAAATTCAATTCAATATTTGGAAACTCAATATTCACTTTAATTTTAGCTTAAAAGTTCAAAATTGCATCCTAACCTGTCAGCTTCGTCAAACACAATATACTCCACTCCATCCAACTTCATCTCCATTTCCACACACAAATGCATAAATCTTCCAGGAGTCGCAATAACGACATCAGGCTTATCATGCATCGACTGAAATTGAGCATCCATCGACTCTCCTCCAAGAACCGTCGCTACTTTCAAATTCACAAACCTCCCCAATTCCCGGAAGAATTTCAAAGTTTGCGTTGCCAGTTCCCTAGTCGGTGACAGAATCAAAGCTCTTGGAAACTTCGTCGCTGTTCCAATTTCCGTCTTATTGACATGGAGTCTCTCAAACAGTGGAATCAGAAACGCTGCAGTTTTTCCACTTCCAGTCCTTGCCATCGCCACAACATCCTTCCCTTCTAAAATGGCCGGAATCGTCTAAAAATCGAAAACAATTTATTAGAAGTTTAAAAATAGCAGTAAGGAAATGTATACTTGTTCCTAATCATTTTGCATACCTTTCTTTGGACAGGCGTGGGTACTTTATACCCTCTTCTCAACACTCCCTTCAGTACCAAAGGACTCAGTCCCATACTCTGGAATCCTCCGGTCTTCTTCTTCATTCCTTTGCTACTGCTTCCACCCTTCTTGCCACCCCCACCGCCTCCGCCCTCCTCGTCATCCCCCATTTCTCCATCGTCATCTCCAAAGTCCTCCTCAACTTCAAACTCCTTCTTCACTCCTTTTCCTCCAAAAGCGTATTGGATATCATCCTTCGTCATCTCATCGTCATCGCCGCTCTCATCTCCTCCCTTCTCGTACTTCAAGTTCTTCCCCAACTTTGTGAAATTCGGATTATCCTTCTGAGGTCCATTCCTCGACCTCCCTCTGTTTTCTTTAAATCCGCCACCCCCACTTTTTCTGAACTTTCCTCCTCCTCCTCCACCACCGCCACCCCACTTTCCCGGAGATCCTTTTGGTTTCCCATTAGAAAAACTATTATTAGACCCTCCGCCGCCACCCCCACTCCACTTTCCCGGAGATCCTTTCCCCTTCCCATTGGAAAAATTATTGTTATTAGGCCTCCTCCCCATTTTCGAAACTCCACCACCACCACCAGCCGACAGTTTACTTCCAAACTTCCCATTGTTGTTGTTCTGCTTCTTGTATGGCGACGCCTTTCCTCCTCCTCCACCTCCTCCACCGCCACCCCCACCCTTCTTGTTGTTGAACTTCATCTTCACTCAAACACTATCACAAAATTCAGTTTCGAAATTCTATAACCACAAAACAATTCAAAACAACATTGATAGTCGGAGTGTACCTTCTGTCTCGTGTGAGACTCACTCTGCACGTGTGGAGTTCAACAAAAGCGCGCAACCTTTTTCCACACCGGGAAGCGAACAACATACACACAAAGCGAAGTGAGAATTCTATTGCATGATAATTTTGTAAACTTTATTGCAGACTTTCATTCATCCACATGTCGATTTCAAAAAATTCAAAAATGTGTCTGTGTTAATTTTTCTTCGGGTGGAACAAGACTCTCCTGCAGAAGTGGCCATAATGCATGATGCAAGTGACGTGGATTGGCCGTCAAGTGTTTGCCAAGTTTTTCCGCAAAAATGGATTGCTTGGACATCCGCAGCAGTCGACAAAAACTTCGACGCCTTCCAATTCGTCTCAAGGACAAAGTGTCGGGTTGTGTGAAGCAGTTCAAGTGCAGCTTATCCAGTCTTCGTCTTCCAAGTCTAGTGGAGTGTCCGTAGAAAGTACAAAACTACCGGTGGGGTTCCATCAAAGTCATCGCCAAACGCTGAAGTCTCAGGATGACCGAGGAACAATGATAACTGCGGTGGAAGTGGGATATCCTCGTAGTATCGTTATTCGTCAAACACCGGGTATTTCCAGTAGGTTTATGTCTGTTAATAGTTTAGCATTCCCAAGTGCACTCCAGGTCTCTGCTGGAATCACCGGAATAAGTCAAAGTCACCACGCAAGAGACTGTTCTTCAAACGCTTATCATCCTGGAATGTGGACCAGTTCCAGGAGAAAACTTCACACAGGAAGTCAGCTTAACATTAGTGAACTTAACGCAGACAGCAAGTTGCTGGAGAAAGTGACAAGTGTGGAGATGAAGAGGTTCCTCAGGAAGCAGGAACTTCCTTTTGTCGACGGTTACACTTGTCTCAGACTTGACTGCTTCTTCTGTAAGAAAGGAAGCCGGAAGAAAAAGACTTTCCCTTGGGAGACGGACAAGCTGTTCGTTAATAAAAAGACTGGTACTTATGTCGTCTTTTTTTTGAAGTTCACAAAATCCTGAACGAGTTTTTACAGATAACTGAACTTCTGATTTATGTTTTACTCGAAGGTTACTTTGTATGCGTCCATTGCAAAATCTCCGGCACGTGGAAGAACTTCCAGGATCTTGTTGCCCTTTCAAAGTCTGCTCACGGATTGAACAAGGCTGCCATCGAACTTCTTAGGAAAGATGATATTTCACCGAAGCATGAAGACAAACTTAATGATCTGCAGATGACCTCGAGGGAAGTGTCTACTCTGACAGATAATGAGTGGGAGCCGATAGCCATCAAATTCGGAATAGATGTAAGTTAACAATGTAAATCAAATTGCAAGAGCTGTAATCAAAAACACAAACAAAAAACTTACATATTCCTTTGCTTTGTGTTCAGAAACTGAAGAAATCCACTTTGGAACAGTACGAAATGAGATTTTCTGAACAAGATCAGCAGCTATTGTTACCAATATACAGCATAGAACTAAACAGAGTAGGATATTCGGTTATAAGAAGATCGCCCAAAAGTGGTGAAGCTGAGATTTCAACAGTTCCTAAAACGTGCAGGGAGAGCTTTGGATGGAAGCAAATATTTCAGTCATTTTTAAGTACAACTGCTGCAGCTAAATCTAAGTCGGTTGTTCTAGTTCAGTCTCCCTTAGACGTGCTAGCTGTTGCGTCCAGCACATCGTACCTTCCTTTAGCCCTGCATTCAGGATGCACTTACTTACCTCAAGAGTTTCTTCCCAAGCTGGAACACTTCGACGAAATATTGCTGTGGTTCGGAAACGATGTCAAGTCTTGGGAAACAGCTAAAGCATTCGGTAGAAAATTAGAAGAAAGAAGATGTCGACTAATAAGACCTATCGATCTTCACCCGGCTCCTTTCATTGCGCTACAGCAGCAAAATATTAATTTGAATAAGATACTGACTGGAGCACAAGTGATGGAACACAAGTCCATCACCACGTTCTCTAAGCTTAGGGAAGAAGTGTTTTCTGAATTGAGTCACCAAGAGAAGGTAAAAAGTTGTTTAAAGTGATAAGCGAATTAAGCGTGTATGCGTGGGTGATTATCGTCATCGTGTCCTTGAAACCGATGTTTTTTTTCGTAGGTTGCCGGTGTTAAATGGAGTCGATATCCTTATCTCACTAAACTTCTTAAAGGCCACAGAAGAGGGGAACTAACTATTCTTACCGGGTCAACTGGGAGTGGAAAAACTACATTTATGAGTGAATATTCACTCGATTTGTGTGTTCAAGGGGTAATTTAAAGCTTTCCTTGGCAAATCAGACTCGTTAATTTTTTAGTATGTTCGTTTTGTAAACATATTTTTTATTCTGTAGGTTAATACGCTTTGGGGAAGTTTTGAAATCCGCAATGTTCGACTCGCGAAAACTATGCTGACTCAGTATGCTGAAACGGACCTGGAAAAGAATATAGATGAGTATGACAAATGGGCAGATAAATTTGAAAAATTGCCTTTATATTTCATGACTTTTCACGGACAACAAAGTATTAGAGCAGTTCTCGATGTAAACGTGAATTACAGCTTTCCTTCTTCATGAAAAATCGAAAACCACACACATACTCAATTTAAAAATTATTTTACAGGCTATGACTCATGCAGCATACGTGTATGACATTGGACATGTCATCGTTGACAATCTTCAGTTTATGTTAGGAGTTTCCGAAGAAAAAGGTGGCCACATTGACAGATTCTGGAGACAAGACTTAATCGTTGGGGCATTTAGAAAGTTTGCAACAGTAAACAATTGCCACGTGACGCTTGTTATGCATCCCAGAAAGGTAAGGAAACAAATGGTGACGTTTGCAAATGCTGTTTTCGCTGCTCCTCGCAGATATTTGTAACATTACTCTTTGTCTTTGGTAGGAAGGAAACGAGGCTGAACTCTCAAACAGCTCAATATTCGGAGGAGCGAAGGCTTCCCAGGAAGCTGATAATATATTGATCCTACAAGATCGAAGATTAACCTCTCCCAAAGGAAAGAAGTATTTACAAGTTTCGAAAAACAGATTTAGTGGAGACTTAGGAATGTTTACATTAGAATTCAACCGAGAATGTCTCAGTTTTGTTACCAAGAAGAAGCCGAAGGTTGACCAGCCGGTCGTGTTGAAGTCGAAACTCGCAGATTCTGAGAGAAAAACCAGCACCTCTAATCCTACTTCCGATTTAGAAGATTCATTCAATGTTGAGAGCTCAAAACAACTCAAATCTTAAACAGTATTGGTTGCATCGTTTGCTGGAGCTCAATTTTTTAGTGCCAATAGTCAATAGTTTAACAAAAGTATGTTAATAATCTGTTGAAAGGTTGTCTACCAGTCTACCACACGAGAAATGATTTAGTATTTATTAAAAACCAGAACATGGATAAGAAATACTCGGATCACCTTGCTCTTTTTGTTTTGGATCATCCTGTCTTTATAAATCGACAATGAAGGTGAATCCCTTTGCGAGTAGATTCTCATTTCTTGACATCACAAAAACTCTTGGCTTAAAATCATATGGTGTCAATTGGACTTAAATCTGAACGACACTCTTCGAGATGATATACAAGTTACACGATAATGCGAGATCAAGCGACGCCTTTCATTCATTCGGGATGTACGTTGTCTGTTCTAGTCACACATTTCTGTTCTACTTCCCCTTTACTGTTTTTTATTTGTAGCATTCTTGTTTGCATTTGCATTAGGATACTCTCAAGGTTGCAAATCAATATTGCTCGCGTGCATGCAGGAAGGAAGCGAAGGAAACTGTGAAGACCTGTTTCAATCGAATTGGAAAAAGTGGGACATGCAAGTTGAGTTGGAAAGATAATCGAACGAATTAAGTCTCTTCACTCCTCGAAGATTTCCAAGAAACCAAAATGCGGCAGGCAACATGAAGGGTCTCTCATTCTTATTGTTGCATGATGATTGATGATGCGTAAAATTAAGCTGCCAGGTGATGAGTTCCAATGAAATTTTGGCAAATGAGCATTAGCCGACCTTAATCTTAGTTAAGAGTCTTTAGATCTGATAGAAAGGAAAGCTACTGGACAATATTATTTCATTTTTGTCAGATCTGCATTCATTCTGCATTCAATTGTGCATGTGCATGTGCTTTAATACCTAACATGAAAAAAGTAAGGGAAGAGGGGACAGGACATCAACCAATTGCACTCCAATGCCTGTCATAAAATGTAACATGCATTTATACGAATCTATGAATAACTCACCGATCAAATAAGCTAACCACAAGTCCCGATGCTGGAAACTGCAGTATTGTGGCGTGATGTGTATAATTGCTTATCGATTAATAACAGTAAGTAAATTCTGTTCTAGTTAATTAATAAGTCAGACAGTTGCTTGCTTATTCTTGGGTTATGGACAAAATAAGAATGTCTCATAGTCTCATTCGGTGGCTGTCTTCTTCAGTAGTTGTTTCAAATCTGGAACACTCCGTTAGAATATAGTTGAGTGAAAGCAATAACAATTTAAACAGTTGGAATTGAAGTGAAGTGCAAAAAAATAAAGAAGAATGGAGATGCAGAACCGAAGACCAAGAGCAGGTGGAGGAGGATTACAAATTGCAGGCAGCAGCGGTGGACAAGAAGAAGGACGTCAAAGTGGGAGAGCAGTTCCACAACCACAAGAAGACCACGTCATCGTTCGAGCAATCAGAAAAATGAAACTGGTGGGCCTGCGACAAGCTCTAAAGACAGGAATATCATTGCTTGAAAGGTTAGAACTAATCTATTTAATTGTCAACATCAAGACATTTATTACGCAACCATATTAAAGTGTGTTTCACACAGACTACTGTTAAGGTTGCGTGTTATTTCGAAAATGGTTTAGAATTTCGTTGTAAAATAATATTGTCATTACTAACGGCCAGCATCTAGTCCAAACCCGTTGAATCGATCTTCTTCAGTTTTTCAAGTTCTACGCATACAAATAATAAATTAAATTGAATAGCTCAAAAAGTCTTGGCAAGAAGATTTGGAAGTAAAATATCTTTACCTTCAGGAGTAGCACAAAATCGTAAATTGTGGGTCTGTGTAAATCCAAAGCGGCTGTAACGTACTTCAGCGAAGGCTTTACTTCCAGGAATGCAAGTTGTGTCCAGCGAGCAAAGATATATTTCTGTGGCTGGTTTATTAGGGCCATTTACGCACCTGTAGATTAAGTTCGTACTGCAATTGAGAGTATTGAGACCAGGTTGACTTCCCTCGTTCATCGACATGATTTCTTCTCCACAGTATTGGTAGGATCCCCGAGTATCTTCTGATTGCGTGTAGTTAGGGCATTCACAATTATCAGCAATTTTATAGTTCTTATACTGTATTTCGAAACTAAGCTGGATACATATCAAACTTACAAAAATTAAAGACCACATAATTTCAGTACAAAGAGTTTTACCAGAAGACAGGCTACATGAAAAGAGTCGTCCACGAAAATAGATCAATGTTTGTTAAGGACATGGCCTCGATTAAATGCTAACAGTTTTATTGTTTGAAATCAATTTCTGAGTACATCCTTTGTTTGAAAAATTAAACTACAGATTGTTTTGGGTCGGAGTTTTCTGCGTTTGTATGTGGATCACTGTTGAACTAACATGGATGTCAGTTGAGGAATATCTCGAGAACCCAACCAGCAACACATTTCACGACGATGCGAATATAAATAATGCTCCTTTCCCTGGCGTGACCGTGACAGGAACAATGACTTTTAAGTCAAGTGGCATTCAAGATGTTTTAAAGTAAAGTTCCATTGTTATAGTATGAAGTCTTCTTTTGCAGACCAGCAGTAGCATTCGTATTTTTAAATATATTTCTTTTAGCATGCTTTCCGATAGTGATTTTGGAGCATATGCCAGGAATGATGATACGAAAACGAGTGGTCCCTGGACTTATGAAGGATTAAAAAAATTGCTTTACACTGTTGACCATTTCTGTGAAATGGTCTCCAGTTTTGCGAGCAGATTCTCATTTCTCGATTGGAAGAAAACTCTTGACTTAAAATCGTTTGACAAAAATTGGCTTGACTATCTGAATATTACTCTTCGAGATGATCCAACTGACTCGATAATGCGAGATAATGTGATGCCTTTCATTCGTGATGTATGTTGTCTGTTCTAGTCACATATTTCTGGTTTTTACATTTACTGTTTTTATTTGTACTATTCTTGTTTGCATTAGAATACTCTCAACTGCAAATCGATATTGCTCGCGTGTATGTGGCAAGGAAGCAATGAAGAGTGTGAAGACCTGTTTGTTCCAGTGCAAACAGACATTGGAGTCGGTTGTTCATTCAACCGAATCCCAGAGGACATTCTGAGATCGTAAGCTTATTTTGGTTGCTTTAAACAAAAAAAACAATCCAAGGCTCCTGTCTCTATCTACTATACTCTACTATAAATACAGATCTAAGGGACTGATGACACTATTACGAAGAACAAAGAAAATATCAGATGAAGAATGGGCAGATTGGAAAAAGTGGGATATGGATGTTGATTTGAAAAGTGCAATCGAGAGACTTAGGTCTCCTCGAAGATTTCCAAGAAACCAAAATGCGGCAGGCAATATGAAAGGACTCTCATTCTTGTTGTTGCATGATGATATGAAAAAATTAAGCTGCCCGGTGATGAGTTCCAATGGATTTTTGGTAAAT
>JAQGAD010001598.1:0-18240 GCA_034696625.1 Isotomurus palustris | reverse complement strand
CTTTACTGTCAGTGTGGAATCACGGCACTTGATCTGAGGGGCTTCGAAGGCTTCGTTAACAATTTCCCACAGAATTTCGGTGTCTTCTGATGTCAGGATGACCTCCGGTCCTCCAGTGAGACTTTCGTCGTACAGTTGGATGACCTTGTTAGTCACAATCATGCCATCACTGCCAAGAGAGACTTTGATTTCTCGGATATCTTTGGGAACCGATGTGTTTTTGGTCGATTGGAACCGGAAGTAGGAGTAGACGTTTCTGAGATTGTCGAGGAAATCATACCACTCCTTCCTTCCAGAAACTTCTTCGGTTAACCAGGTCTGCAGAGGTGCCAGCCATTCGGCTCCCTTTCTTTCATACGTCACTCCTTCTGGGGCGATTAGGTCAAAGAAGTCCATGTAGGATTCGATTTTTTCGGTTTGAGTAATGAAGTCGAGTCCCCACTTTTGTTCGTATCCACGGGCAACGATGACATCGTGCAATTTTTGTCCGAACTCTTTGGGAGATTTCGATGTCTTTAGGTCTTGAATGGTTTTAGTGAAGTTGTTGTAGTCTGCGTCAAGCCAAGCTTTCACTTGGAAGAAGTCTTTGATAGCCAAGGTCAACTCCAACTGAACAGTTCTTAATTTGTCTACCAACTCGGTCATGAGGTCAGTCACATTTGTGTTGAGGTCTTTGTACAGTTCAACGACCTTTAAGGCTGTGTCAGCAGACACAGCATAGCCAAAGTCGTCTTCGTTAACAGGGACGCTTTTAAGGTCATCACGAATGAGTTTGGTCATCCCGTCTCTGCTTTCTTGTGACCATGATGATTGGTCGAAGGAGCCGCATTCGTCGGGAGATCGGAAAATACTGATCTTCTTTTGCTGGAGAAGAATGTCGACAAATTTTATTCTTCTTCGGATGGCGTCTTGTTCGTCAATAGCTTTTTGTCCTCCGAATGAATTGCGAAGTCTCCAAGGAAAATACACATTTCGTCTCCGTACAAAAACATTTGATTCATCATTTAGTTTTGATCTTATTTCATTAAGTTTCTTTTCTTCGTCTTCTCTGTAAAGATGCAGGAATTGTGTTATTCCATTCAGAACAACAGTGTCGTTTCGGAACTTGGGTCTTTGGTCGTAGTTCTTCACCTTTGTGACAATCATTCCGATACCCGTCTGAAGTTTATCCAGGTCTTTTATCATTCGGATGGCGGAAGTAGCCAGAGTTCCGAAATCAGTTTTTATTCCACCGACAGTGACGGAGTCTTCAGGGACGATAAAAACCGGTCGGACTGATGCGAGACCTTCAGTGGCTTTCTTCATGAGATAATTAGCTGTGATATCTGCTTTGTAGTCTCGGTTGTCAAGGAAACCCGGGCAGTCGTAGAAGTGGAGGTTGTTTGGAGGATCGTACATCAATTCCGGAACGAGGGTTCGTGAGGAAGTTGTGATTCCGATTTTTTGGGCTTCGTCGACGATTATGAGAGAGCCTCCTATGGTTTCGTACACAGTGAGGTTCTTTAGGTCTCCAGTAATTGTCAGAAGGACTGTTGACTTTCCACTTCCTGTGTTTCCCAGGAGCAGAACGGCGTCACCATCGTGGGTCTCCAATTCCTTTTCCGTTTTGTCGAGGATTTCCCAAAGTGTACTGGATGCCATGTCATTTTCAGGAGGAATCACGTCAGGGGGCCGTTGACATTCCTCGTCGTGAGGCTCGAAATTCCTGGGAGCTGGGAACTCTGCAGTCATTGAAACAATTCAAGTTTTTCAAATACGGTTGCTCAAGCTAATTAATTAATTTTAGTGGTCCTTATAGGAACATTTCTTTTATGTATGCTAAATGTTTTGACACTTAAATATCTAAAACTACCTAATATTTCGGAAAATCTTTGGCACATAAATTTTTACGAGCACGTTCGGATATTAATCGCAAGTAAATTCAAGTAATTTGCAGTTGAGCCAAGCCAATGGAGTTTCAAAAGCAAACGCACATAAAAATTTAATTTTGTTTTAGTTATAATTCAGTGCACCATAAATAATTTTGTATTCAGTCGTGACAGGAATATGCACAGTTCAGGATTATTATGACTTGAATGTCGACCATATCACTTCAAAGCCCTTGTTTCCATAAGTAAATATATTTTCAGATGTTAGCCCAAATAACGTACGCTAAATGTAACTAGACGGACAGCTTTTGTAAGGTTTCAGTTTCTGACTCAAAATATGATCGGTTATCATAAGATTGTATTGTTTTGATTTAATGCAGCTTAAATTATTTTGAATTAAATTATTTAATCGCTTTGAATGAATGAAAATCTAAAGCAGATTTTCAGGGCTCAACAATGAAAAGGCAATTTTGAATATCGAATAGTCAATAAAATATCGGACAAGTTATTCGACGTCACATGATGAAAATTACGTGATTTAAATCAACACTAGAAGAAGCATACAGTTTTAAATGAAGCTTAAATAATAATAACTCGAAATTTTTTAAACTGAACATGCATATTTCTAGGATCTTACAGTCCACAAAAATATTTGTCCTATTCTGGTGGTTCAAAATTGTTAACAAACAGAACATATTGTTGCTTTTGGTCCATGGAAAATTCTTATTCCACATTTTATGATTTTGAACTAAATTAGTACTAGGACACATTTGATGCGACCTATCAATCAAGCCCTTAAGCTCAAGAGTTTAATATTTGAAGCTCCTAACGCCTTCATCTTTTTGTGAGAGCGTGCTAAACTGTAGCTGCAATTCTTGCGTATTAAAACCGTTTACTTTAAACATTCGACTTAGATCAGACTCAATTGTATTAATGGGAGGTAAGAAAATTCCGGGACTTTTTGACTGATTGGACTGTGACAAGGGTTGGCCTACAATTCAGATTTAATCATAGTGCAAATGAAAAACAAATGTGTTAAAGGAATCAAAATACTTTAGCAATGCAGTCACTAAAGCTTTTGGACATGTACCCAAGGGAAAAGAAATTAATTGACTCACCGTTGTCTGTTAATTCCCGATAGGATGGCTGGACTTCGCCTCGAAATTCATCTGAAGAAATGAGCAGTAGGTTTCCAGAGTAGTTATGATGGTAAGCGAAATTCCTTCGAATATCTGGGTCGTTCCCACACGTGAACTGAAAAAATAAAGCTTTGTTATTACTCCAAAAATTGGACAATTATTCGCACTGATGCCTTAAGTATTTATTTTCCGGGCAGTAGAAGCAGTAGCAAATAAAATATCAACTTACCCTCAGGAAAAGTGAGACGAGCAGGAGTCGAAGGAACATGTCAATTCTTCGTAGTTGTAGAAAGTAAGTTTTTTTAAGTTTTAAGAAAGAGATTTCAACTGTGGCTAACATTGGTAATTGAGCGAGCTTAAATACGGACGATTTCATTAAAAAGTTCATTGAGTACGAAATAAAGGTCTTTCAGTCCAGCAGTGTTGTTGCCCTTCTGTGATTAGTGGACATAAAAAGTGATGAGTAAGCTAAAGTAGAGGAAAAGTTTTCTTCAGCTAATTCAGTGTGAAAATGAGGTCGACATTCTACAAAACATTCGATTGATTATTCTGGAACGCAATTTTCTGAGGATGAATAATTTGTTCATGTATTAGATATATGTTGCTTATCTGCTAATCCAAACGAGAATATGAGTTTGTTTGTTGATAGTGCAGAATAGCACATTTAAGATGAATTATGTGGCTGTACAAAATGTATTGGGATGGCACAGTTTGGGACTGCACAAATATATATTCGACTGACAATGTGCTTCCGTTCTGTGGTATCCAAGTTTCATGTTGGTGATGTGCACATCTGAAAAGTCATCACTTAACTTAAAAATTGAAATTATAGAACGTTGGCTCGGTGGCCATTTTCGGCCGAGGTATGAAGAAATCAACAAAATTTTGTTTTAAGGCTTGTTTTAGTCCTCTACTTTAAAGAATTTGGAAATTTTTTATCTGATAAAGAAATATTCAGGAAATTTAAATCTGAAAATTTATGAGGATTTTGGAAATTTAACGGTTTTAAAATTAGAAAAAAGGACCTTCGGGAAAATTTAAACAAGTTTAAGTTAATAATAAGCAGTAAAATCGTCATATTTTAAAATTTCCAACTCCTAAAACATTTTCAAATGCAATTTGCTGCTATTATCTTCGTTTAGAGTTTTTACCGAATTCTTGATAATGAAAAAACTGTTCAAAAAAACTTGAAAAACTCCACAACTTCTGTAATTCTCTCTTAACTCAGCCAAAAGTGACAACCGCACTGGAAGCCAAAATTTGGTAAATTGTCATATATTATTAATATTATTAATATTTATTATAATACAATATTCTTATTATTATTAGATGCATATATGGGCATTATGAAACTCGTTCATCAAACAACGACATTCTATTGTAAGGTGAACATTTTAAAAGTTATCATGGATGAACCATTTTCCCAAAAATGCTGTAGCAACAACAAAAGGCTGAAGACAGATCAATGTACTTAATTTAGATATAACATTGCTTTGTTCATTGCTACGCAGAAAATGTGTCGATGACCGAGGGCACTTGTGGAGCACATGTTACATACAATTAGCTATATGTAGCATCAATATTACCATTCTAACTTTGCTGACTCTAACTACTCGTGGTTTTCATAACACAGACAATTCAGCGAAAATCGCAATTTTATCTTCAACCAGCTGTAAGTACTATAAATGAATATTCTATGAATCGATTATCATTTACTTCAAAACTGCTGTTGCAACAAAAAGTACTGAGTTCGCTTGTTTCTGATATTACGAATGGAAAAGGAATGAATAAGTTTTGATCACACCACATGAGACCAACTCCTTATCTGCATGACGTAAGCTGCACAATCGAGTTTCTGCTCACCTAAGCCTTTCCAACAACAGAGATGAATTGATCAAATGCTACAGCTAACAATATTCAATGCAATCACTGTGAATGTTATCTGCGGCAGAAATTCTCGACTCAGCGGTCAAATCTCAAACTGCGTTGTCCGACCTCTTTGGCTCAAAGAAGGAAGTCACATCCTGTTGAAGAATATAGATTACAATTTAAAATCAGTCGCAGGTCATCAATACTTGAGACGATATGATTGCTCTGAGGATAAAGAAAGCCAAATGTATTTTCTTCTAATAATCCTAAAAACTTTTGCTGCATTGGTGTGAAAATACATTTTACAAGTTTTAAAATTTCTTTAATTACATTAGTCCTTGCTGTGCCCAAATATCATCTCCTGGAGCTCTACGAATACGTAAGTTTTGTTGGTATGATATCTAACAAAGCATTTGTAAATCAAAGCTCTGAATAATTTATTAATTTAAACTTTGTCTGCATGCAGTGCAAGTTATTAGTTTTTTCAGGATTCATTGGAGTACTTTGAATGAGTTTGACATTTTTACCTGCAAATGTGATATTACTCATAAGAAACTAACAGCACTTGTTCGTTCAACGTCACTTTGGGAAAATTGCAGATCAAGTATTATTTGATTTTATGTTTACCGATAATAAAGGTAATAGTAATTACTTGCAATCGAGTTTGAATTGCTTTCACACACTTAGTTGTTATCTTGCTTATGCCAGATTGCATGGGGAGTTTTTGTTGACCGAACTCAAGCCAAACAGATTTATTAATAATTCATTTAAAGCTGATGATGCTGATCTATGGACAAGATGAATTGCTCAGGACGAGCAGTTTAATTTTTCTAAGTAAGATTACGCAGATTAAATTTAGGGGCCAAGGATTCAATGAAAAATGCACACTTCTTAGGAGTACTTACTTTCTACTTTTATTATAGTTTTATTGTGATTGGATTCAGAACGAAAGAACAGCTAATTTTTATCAAATGAGTACTTAAGCTGCTGCTCACTTATTATTTACAGAGGAAGAGATGAACATCTTATTTGCTGAAACCAAATTAATTGTAAATCCTCTGTATTGTAACCTTAAAGTTTTATCTGTTGCCTTAATTAAGTGAACAAAGACCTCAATCTCAACCTCCGGAGAGTTCAGATTCATTAGATTAAAGCTAGAATCATAATTTTGTCACGGAAAAGGCTATAAATCATGAAACCATTTAAATTAATGAATGATGGAGATTACTTTAATGGGAATAAGAAGATCAAATATCAGCTCTGTATTTAAAAAAAAGAGAACTTAATATATTTGATATGGCAAGACCTTAATATTATCTAGATTACTTCAAACCGTTGCATAAAAATTCGCAGTTCACTCGTGTTTGCTGCATAATGTTGGGAACAATTTTAAATTAACTTAACGTGGTAACTACGGATTCACGCAAATCTAAAGGCATAACTATTTGTTGATAGGAAAATTGTATTCAAACATCTAGTATTATTTAAACACATGCCTGCAGATTCTATCCGATGTGTAGGATATTTTTGGAATTATTAGAATGCGATCAATTTGATTCTAATCTTTAACTTGCAGACGATTTAGGTACTGCTCTGAATCTAAATGAACTAAGATCGTCATTTTTTGAGAAAAGCCGACTCCCAGTTTATGGAAAATGCAGGCCACAGTACACACAATATTAAGCTGTTTCCGACACCATTTGTTGTTAGCCTAACAGAAACATAAATATTATTCACAAAACTGTGATTCTTTGTTCTCATTCTGTCGCTGCAATGTATTTTTCAAAATAGATGTTTATTTATTACAATGACCAAAATGAATGCGAGAATTTCTTTAGGATCGGAAAATAAAATCAATATACTTAGCTAACATGTCTTTGAATTGCAATTGTGTGAATTACATTTCCATTGATGATAATTATACTGTGCCTGGTAATTTATTTCATTTTATTTTTTAAGCAATAGGAAATGAAAAACTCTTCGAGTCAGAGGGGAACGTTGGCCTGCAATGCTTAGTGGATATTTAAAATGTCCAGTAGGTAAAAGTATAGGAAATGATTTCAGGAGTTAGTGCAAGAATGACGTTGGGTCTTCAACAGATTATTCTGTAGATTAATTAATTAATTAATTTCTACAGAATAAAAAATATGTTCCTACATTATATATTTCTTGCTTATCTAAACGTTTTTTCCACTTGTGGCCATTTACGGATGACTTGTTTGATTTACTTCTTCATCCTCAAGAGTTTTTGAAATAATTTCCTGGTAAAAAACATGACGGAAATTAATAATTTTATGAACATGTTGGAAAATTTGTAATTTGGAAATTGGTAGTATGGATGGTCGATCAAATTGGCAATAATTCATGGTAAAAATAAACAGCAAAATCTGAAGTCTCCAAAACATATATGCACTTGTGGAGTGCATGTTGGATACAATTATGAATCGTTTGCATAATTAAAACCATTTAAGCTTCTATGAGTCTTAGTAATCGTCGTTTTAGGGACACACAGGCAATTGTGCAACTCTCGCAATTTTATTTTTGTAGCATTTGTCCAGTCAACCCAACGCCACTTACATTAAAAATGCTGTTGCATAAAAAAGAACTGAAATTGCTTGTTTGTGATAGTACGAAAGGAAACTTACACCAATTGAGACCAACTCCTTATCTGCATGACGTAAGCTGTACAATCAAGCTTCTGCTCAAATAAGCTTTTCCAATAACAGAGATTAGTTGATCTAATGTTAGGGCTCAATCAATGCAATGCAATCACTGTGAATGCCCAAATGATGGGCTCGCTAAAGGAGTTAAGAGTGGGACTGTGTAGGGGACCCAAAATGAAATTCGAAATATTCCGAAGATAAGAGATTTTCGTATTGAAAATTTCTCACGAAAAACTAAATAAACAACATTTTTGGTGCCTCTGGAGGCGTAGGGAAACGGGTCATTTCGGGAATTTTTTTTCAGCGTGAAGCCGGTATTTTTCTGGTAGTGTGTTGATTGACTCTTGTAATATAAAGGTGTGAGAAGTTTGAAGAATTTTTCTGGAGATTTATTTTGGGTTTAAAGGATATATCGATTTTTGAAGTTTGTCCATTTGACGCTATACAATTTGATACTATTACTTAAATATTATGTTTGGAACGCAAATAATGATATTTCTTCTGCATGCTAATTAATGAATGCATGAAATTCAGTCTATTTTTAGCTTCGAAGGTACCTCTGATTATCCTCTTATCTCGATGATTTGCTTAAGTTTTATGCAAACTAGGACTCATCATGCAATGTGTATTGTTGTCTTTTGTCCCATTCTCTGCTATTTTGAACTCATTCCCTATCTTGAGTGGAGTCACTTATCTCCACTTTGCACGTACTTAAAACTTACTACTGCATGCCCCACATTCATAATCTTTCTCTCAGGTCTCTTGTCCAGCAATTCTGTAAGGTCTATTATTTTATTAAGGAGTGCAAACACACTCCACACTCCACACACGCAGTAACCACACCCACCTCCCCACTCCACACAAGCAGTCACGCCATCCATGCAAAGCAAAGCGAATTTCGTTTTTTATTTGCAGTTGTCGTGCTTGGAATTCTCATCAACAAAGTTGTCAGTGGTCATGTAACGTCGATTACACCTGTCAATGCAACCATTGGAATTTCATATATCAAACCAAATATTCACATCATCATAGTTCGATTTTTTGCACGTGTACAATCGCCAGTTGCATTTTTGAACATGCACTCATTTTAAACCAGTTGTTAAGTCACTATGTATTTAATTTTATTTTAGCAAATTAATGCAGTTTTTAAACCCAACACAGACTTGCAACTAAACTTAAAACATTATCTCCCGTTAAATTAGCACAAAGTCACATATACTATCAAATTGATCAATCTTGGAGGCCTCGCTTTGTAATAGGTCTCGGTTTTGGAATTCTCATTTTTATCCTGTAACTATAACTACACCGGCTGCGGAACGTTATTAATTTTTTTAAATATTGATTATAACCTACTACTCCAAAAGTGTAACACTCTCTCTTTAAATGAGTGATTAGAACTTTATGGTTTCTATTTTGTTTATAAACGATTTAAATTAAAAAGTGGAACGAATGAAATCCACGAATTCTTTGATTGTGTGGATGTTAAGAATAGACGAAATAAGAGGGGACTGTTTAACTGCACTACTGTTGTCCACAAAAACAAATTCTTTGAGAACTCCCCTTTTTATTGTTAAAAAATAAGGCGAATAGCTATTATCCAATAATGTATTCATTTTTTGGTCATTGTGTAGAAGAATCCAAGTGGCCTAAGAAATCAACTAAGCAATTTTAATCATCTAGATATTTTGAACATTATGTAAAGCTTTGAAAATTCATCATTATTAAATTCAGTGATCTTACTTGTAGATAATTCGTCGTAATAAATAAATAGTGTTAGAAATTTGGGTTTTATAATTTTGAAAGCTAATTTACTTCATTCTTTTATTCTTCTAAATTTTTCCAGTCTTCGGCATTAACAGTAAGCTGTTGTTGGGTAGAATTTGGATTTGAATATTTTTCAGAAACTCTTCACACTTCTCCTACTGATCTATTGATTACCAACACTACAATTGATGCATTTAATGTCAAGTGGATTTCAACCATTTCAAAAATTACATATAAATCAAAATAATCAGATTCAATAAAAGATATATGTAGACATTAATAATCTTCAACGGAATGTTATTTCTTGATAAATAAAAATAGACTGCAATAATATGCAAAGAACACAACACTTTGTATACATCTTTGACTGAGCTAATCCAAATGATTATTTCTGTAAACATGCTGAGATGAACACACAGCGAAGTGACATAGACGTAATGGAGACCGAGCAGAAATCTCTGTTTGCTTTTCTAACTCAATTTCCATTTTAATTGGAATTTAAACTTAATCCAGTGCATTTCCTAACTGCAGTGTAATTGAATTTGTTGGTTGAAACGAAAGTCTTTTGACTGTTGAATAAATAGTTCATTCGAAGTTACAACGCTGCACGCAGGATGTCCCATAACTCACGCAACTCCTGATTTTGAGCATATTCATAATATTAAGCTAATTTAGTTGGTGGCCTAAGCTGAACAGTTTTACGTATTCTGATCTAGAATACGAGAAACAGATTGTCTTTGAATAAATAATAATGTAGACTAATGTGAGTGGGAGAGAAGTAGCCTTTTGTGAGCTTGAATATGAATACTTATTTACTTGATGATGAGAAAATCTTTTGATAGAAAAATATCATTCGAAGCTCTGGAGCAATGTCACTGGATAAACAATTTTTAAGTTTCTGAGCATGGCAATTCAGCTGTCTCGTTCACGTATGCGCTGCCTAAAACTTCTTGTTTCAGCGCTTGTGTCTCGCATGATAATAATTATGAATGGAATTATTAAAAGTCATTAAAGAGAATGGTTTATGCAAGCAAAGAATTAACATGAACAAATTTTTCGTTAGTCATAATTATGCAAACAATTTTTCAAACAAATAAATCAATAACAGAATCAAATCCCGACAAAGTAATTAAATTAAATGCGGAGCAGCAAGTTCTGAAGTCGAGACTGGTCTCCTAGGGAAGGTAAAGTTGACAGTTTGAAACGGAAGTAATGGAGAGGAAGAGGAGTGGGCACAGCAGCTACATTTGATCTTGTCATCTTCTTCCTTACGAAAGAACCATTTCCAATAAGTTCGACGTCAACAAAACCCACAAATTTCTCCAGCTCCGAAAAATCAAATTCAATGCTGCTGTAAGCCTTGGAGATCTGCACAGTCCAGAGTGTGTAGGGACTCAGAATCACATCTCCAGTTTTGATTTTTTGATAAACTTGGTTGGGTGCAATTCGTTGTCCGTCTCCGTTCCTTTCGAAGTTGAAACTGATCTCCTGCTTTGCTCCGACCATCTGGAAGTGTGCTCCTTTGTAGAGATACTTGGATACTCCAGAATGAGTCATTTGGATCTTCAGTTTTTTCAAGACTTCCTTCAGATTCTGTTGGATTGTTTCATTTTGTGCCTTTGGTTCGATCTCAGCGATTGTGAATTTCACTGCGCTCATGTCCCGTTCGTAAGTGAATTCTGGGCTGATAGACAAAGTCACTTGCTTTCCAGCCAGAAGGTCACGTATCGTTTTTTCATTGAGCTTCTGTCTCCACACGTGGAATGGACATATGGACGTCAGTTCAGAGTTAAAAGGAGTCAAGTGGAGTTGGTTGTCTATCATTGGGAACACAGCTGTCTTGTATTGCTTGATGGCAATCATCAGGTTTGAAACTCGTTGACGGATATTCGGGAGTACATCCTTAAATATTTCCGCTGGAGTTGTTGGTGCAAGGTAGTCCGGAATGTCAGAGGTTAGCAGATACTGCTGGAATTCAGTGGAGAACGGGAACACCCATTGTTGGAAGGTTTGGATGCAGGTGTCCCAGTCATTGAGGATTAATGAGGCTTGGAGGGCGAGGTTAACCTTGTCAAAGATCGCTGACTCTACTGGTCCGAATTTGGCTGCAAGACCTCTGGGGCTGTTGATGTTGGCGATGTAATCTGCGAATTGCATTTGTTCGTTGTATTGGTCGATGAACGAGTAGAGGTCAATCATCAGCGTCATCGCCTCCTGGAGGTCTTCCACAAGGGACCTATATTGTCCAGCAACTTCAGGGAACGCCCCAGAGAAATCTTGAAGGAAGAAGTTGTACTTCCGTAGAACATTCTGTACTTGCCACTGCTGCACTCGAAGGAACACGGCATTCTTTCCCTCCATTTGCTTCTGTGCCTTGTCGAGGTCATTAATGACGGAATCTGTGAAAGGGACCAAAATGCTGTCGATAGATTTTTTGTACGAATTGAGTTCCTTAATCTGCTCTTCAGCTTCTTCTATCATCTTCATCAGCCGTTGAATTTTGCTTTCGTCGTTCTTGTAATCATTGTAAATTTTGTATCCCAGTGTGGCGACGACTTTGACTGCAGCGCCTATCTTCTTTATGCTGGAAATAGTTTTGTTTCCAAATATTTTTGCATTCTTCTGCTCCACAGCCGTTCCAATCTCACCCTTCTGAGCTTTCTATAAATAAAGAAACATTCAGATTAACTTAAATAATTGTCACCTAAAATTTTTTCATGTTTGATTAAATTGCAATTAAACATGCGTAAGTTTACATTCAACTTGCAAAAAAATTCATCTGAAGTGAAAAACCTCAGGTTTACAGTTCACACTTAATGCAAATTCACTGGACACATTGAAGGCTTTAAGACTTGTGTAAGTGTTAAGTTACCGTGATGAACTCAGTTGTTTCTTTGTGTGAATCGACGAGGGACTTTTCACTCTCGAGTACTTTCTTGTTGAGG
This sequence comes from Isotomurus palustris, assembly GCA_034696625.1. Taxonomy (NCBI): domain Eukaryota; kingdom Metazoa; phylum Arthropoda; class Collembola; order Entomobryomorpha; family Isotomidae; genus Isotomurus; species Isotomurus palustris. Next base: position 5,992 of record JAQGAD010001598.1, on the reverse strand, counting down.
TCCTGGAACTCCTTCAAGGAACTCGATGGTCCTTTTTCAAGTAGGTTTTTCTTGTCCACCTCCAGCGTCTCAACGAGCCCTGACATCTTTAAGAGGATCTCATTGTTTTCCGTGACTGCCATTCTGGTCTCGCCTTGACTTGGCATCTTGAAGAGGAGCTCTTTGTTTTCCATGACTGCCGTTCTGGTCTCTTCTATCAGCGTGTTCAGTTCGTCTTGTCTCTCCTGACTTGTCACTTTGGCCTTCGCCTCCATCAGATCAGCATACTTTTTGATTCTGGGGTCAAGAGGAGTTGGAGGTCGAAGTTCACTGCCTCCTGCAAGCGCAAAGCTTTGTCCAATCGCAGCAGCTCCTCCAATGATACTTCCAACAACAGCAGCCTCAGGTCCTCCCACTATACTTATGACAGCTACACCCACCTCTACCGCGTTAAAGAGAATTCGCAGCTTCATCTTCTTCTTTGCTTGTTTCACAGCTTTCTTGTAGGCAGCTTCTTCAGCCTCGGCCTCAGCAACCATCTTTTCTACACAAACGGCCAGCTCCCGAGTGACTCCGTCCATCTCAAAGAATGCTTTGTCAACTGCGGGGTTAACGGTTTCCATGATAAACTCCATGGCATCCTTCATTTTCTGTGTGAAAGTTTCCGTGTATCGAACTCTCTCGGCTTCCACTACAACCTTAGTTTCTGTCTTGGAGTATCCCTCGAGTCTCAGGCCAACTGTTTCCAGATATCCGGCTACGTCAATTACGAGTGGAGCCCCAAAAGCTTGTTGAAGAGTTCTTTTCTGGTTTAATGCTGTTGAGTACAAAAGCGAGAGGAACTTCTTTTGCAGGTCGTCGAGACTTTTACTCTTCACGTAGCCATCCACACGAGAAATAAATGACTGGTACTTCGGAGTCATCATCAACGTAATCGAATCCCTGGAAACTTTCTTGTTCTTCAGAAGGAGATTGGCTCTCTCGAGGATTAACAGTTCTTGCGCAAAGTGAATGTGAGTGAAGTTCTGTGTGACCTGAAAATAATCATCATGCGTAAGATTCATAGCCTTTTGAAATTACAGGTGTTTCAGACATCTTGGAGCAAAATACTCTTTAGTGGTTTTGTTGAGCTAAGAAAATTCTACTTTTCTTGAACCTTAAATCTCTCCAATGTTCATAATATGAACAAAGACACAAGCATTTCAATTGAATAAATTATTATTACAGGAAACATTGGTACAAATGGGCATTATGCAATTTGTAAGTGTTTCTTTTAAATTTTTCACGTATATTGACACACCTGAGGCTTCCATGTGCATCATTTAAAAATGTATAAACAGCCAAAATATCCTACAGTTTAATAAAATCTAAAACATATCCAGATCAACTTCTTACTTTGCCTGGAAACCTTTCAAAATCCCGTGAAATTCGGATATCCACATTTAACATTGCAACCTAAATCCAAAACCTTAATGCAAAATAAGTTTGCATCTGAATGTGAATCAAAGCAGTCAATTTAGTGTAAAGAAAAGTGTGAATTATTTGCAAACATTAAACCTGATTGCATTTTTTATGATGAAAAGACAATTTAAAAATGTATACCAACGCATATGAAATTGTGTGCTTAATATTTAATTAACGAATGTAAATTTAAATCATTAAATCAAACCTGCTGTGAGTTGCCAATGAGGTCAAGAAACTTCTGATTGGGAAAGTAAAGAGAGTCTCTCGAGAGTGCGAATTCCTCGTAGGAAAGGAACAAATCAGCCTGGGTTAATTGAAATGAAGGATCGTGGAGAGTCCCTTGTCCGTATTTATTTGCCCCTGTAACTCCATTCACTCCGCTCTCCGACCTTTGGCTCGTTTTCAGGTCGTAAACCACGTCTTCCCACCAACACGGGCAGTCAAAAACTGTTGACCTGTGAATACCAGCCGAAGCTCCGTCTCCACGGTAACCTCCTAGTCCCCCATAGCCCCCAATTCCGTCCCTTCCATTTAAACCTCCCTCAGAGTTGATGGAGACTTTTGAGCCATCAGCAGTGACGATGATTCCTTGGCCTCCGATTCCTCCTTTTCCTCCAGCTCCTCCGTCTCCACCTGGTCCTCCTTTTCCACCCACACATCCGTAGGCTACGCAGTCAATAACACCGCTCTCCTTTCTGAAGCAGGAGTCGAATTTAGATGGCCATGAGGTACCGCCCGTGTTGCAAGTTTGACGAAAACCTCCTTTCGGACATTTGCTGTCGCAGGGACCTGAGGCATCACAAGATTGCCATTCCCGGTATTTGTATTCCACTCCTTTTTGGCCTTCCTCCCCACTCCTCCCGGCTTGACCTTCTCCTCCGGTTCCCCCCTGAACTGTGACCTTAAGCCGTTCCCCGTTTTCGATGTGACCTACTAAACCAATTACATTTCCCCCGGGTCCGCCGTGTTTCCCTGGAGATCCTGTTGAACCTCTACTTCCATCCTGAACAATTGAATTGGCACAGGCGTCACGAATGTAGGACGGGAGGTCATTCTTGGAGATCCCTAAGGAGGGGCTGCGTAGGACGGGAGCTGCGGACTCAGAGGAGGTCCATCCACTCGAGTTGGAAGGATGGAACTGGTAGGTCACTGATCTGACTTGTCTCTTTCTTCGTGAACCTCCACTGGGGCCTTTTTGACCTGACAGGTCGAGAATGACTTGTTGAATGACCTCCCACTCCGGAGAGACGATTCCGAGTTCCTTGTTGGAGTTTAAAGACTTCTGGGCGTTCACTGATCGATCAAAGAAGACTTTTCTTGTGGCGTAGACGACAACTTGGGAAGGTGGGGATCCTCCGCAGAGAACGAATGACCCGTCTTTCTCCGTGAAGTCGCTGACCTTCACAAAACTGCCCTTCACTGTCATTTTGGAACTGCTGCATTCAATCTGAGGGACCTCGAAGGCTTCATTGACAATTTCCCATAGGATTTTGATGTCTTCTGGGGTTAGAATAGACATTGATCCCCCACCTACACTTTTGTTGTAGAGCTTGATGACGTTTTCAGTCACAATGTCCCCGTCCTTTCCAAGGGAGGCTTTGATTTCCATAATATTCTTGGGAACGGAAGATTGCTTGATGGTTTGGAACCGGAAGTAGGAGAAGACGCTTCTGAGTTTATCCATGAAAACATACCACTCCTTCCTTCCGGAAACTTCTTCAGACAACCAAGTCTGGAGGGGTTCCAACCATTCAGCTGCTTTTCTGTCGTAGGTCACTCCCACAGGGGCAATAAGATCGAAGAAGTCCATGTAGGATTCGATCTTCTCTGCTTCCGCAATGAAATCCAGTCCCCATTTTTGTTCGTATCCACGGGCAACGATGACTTCGTAAATTTTTCTTCCGAATTCTTTTGGAGATTTTGATGACTTCAGTTCTTGAACTGCTCTCGTGAAGTTGCTGTAGTCTGCGTCAAGCCAGGCTTTCACTTGGAAGAAATCTTTCATTGTCAATGTGAGTTCCAGCTGAGTAACTTTTATGGCCTTCACCAAGTTGAACACCAAGTCAGTGACGTTGAGATTGAGTTCTTTGTAGAGATCGACTACTTTCAAAGTTGTGTCCGAAGACACAGCGTACCCGAAATCACTCGCTTCGACTGGAACGCTTTTGAGGTCATCTCGAATGAGCTTGGTCATCCAATCTTTGCTTTCTTGAGACCATGTCGACTGATCAAATGATCCGCACTCATCTGGAGACCGGAAAATGCTAATTCTGTCCTTCTGGAGAAGAATGTCAACAAACTGAATTCTTCTTCGGATGGCTTCTTGTTCTTCATTTGGTCGTGACTGAAATAATCTCCAGGGCGAATTAAGCTTCTGTCTTGGTACGAAAGTATTTGATTCATCATTCATCCCGGATTTCAATTGAATCAGTTTCTTTTGCTCGTCTTTTTTGTATTGTTCCAGGAATTGTGTCACTCCGTTCAAAACCAAGGAGTCGTTCCGGACCTTTCCTCGTGTATTAAAACTGTTTACCTTCGTTACAATCATACCAATGCCAGGCTGAAGCTTAGCTAAGTCTTTTATCACTCGGATAGCTGAGTTAGCTAAGGTTCCAAAATCGGTTTTTATTCCTCCCATAGTGACAGAGTCTTCGGGAACGACGAAAACTGTTCGGACGGAAGTGAGTTTTTCAGTTGCCTTTTTCATGAGGTAGTTAGCTGTGATGTCTGCTTTGTAGTCTCGGTTGTCGAGGAAACCCGGGCAGTCGTAGAAGTTGAGGTTGTTTGGGGGATCGTGAATCATATCGGGAACGAGGGTTCGTGAGGAAGTTGTTATTCCAATTTTTTGGGCAACGTCAACGATGATAAGTGAGCCTCCTTTGGTTTCAAAGACGGTGAGGTTTTTCAGGTCTCCAGTGATTGTGAGGACGGCAGTTGACTTTCCACTTCCGGTGTTTCCCAGGAGAAGTACTGCGTCGCCGTTGTAAATCTCCAATTCCTTTTCCGTTTTGCCAAGAATTTCCCAAAGTGTACTAGATGACATGTCATCCATAGGACGAATCACGTCTGGAGGAGGATGACAATCTTCATCACGACGTCGTCGTACAATTGGAGGAGTGTGGAATCCTGCAATTGTTTAAGAGATTGATTTTTTGTTAAATTTCTATAATCAATTTTAAATTCGACTCATCAATCTAATGTCACTAATATTATGCAATTAATTTGATTGCTCTGGGTCACAAGACTTGACTGGAGAAAAAAATTTGGGTCCTATCTAAATATGTATTTAATTGTTTTCTAAATTAATGACTACTTGTGGTGGATTTCTAGACTTTATGAGTAAATTACAGAATTCTTCTTAGTAGGCGATTCAGATGAAAACCCTGGTTTAAAAACACTAGGAACAAATTATTTTGACAATTTTTGTAGCAGGGGACGCTTGAAAACACGTGTTGAATTTTTTAAACTTTCTTTTCATTAACGGGGATTCAATGGAAACTGAATGCAAATAAACAATTTCCAAAACCAATGCCTGCAACAACTAAACATTTATTCAATGCAAAATCTCCGACAAAGCTTAATTATTTTTTTTAAATCCAGGTTCGTTTATGAGGCATGCCTAGCTGCCAAGGCAGGATCATATTCGGAAATTTGGATTTCCTGTGGTTTGACGAAAGCAAGACATATTTATGAAAAAAATGCTAGCAAGATATAACATATTCTAATCACTTGAATTCTGAACACTAACATAAGTTCAGAATTCAAATTTCAACAGAGCGTTTCTAGGTTATTATTCAGCCTCGAAAAAAGCTTACATTTATGCAGAGAATAATAGCAGAAAATATACTTTTCGGAATTTTTAACATCCGATTTGCTGTATTTTTTAAGTTTAAAAGAATTGAACTGTAAATCGATAAAAATATAGCTCATAAAATTTACTTCGAAGCATATCAGTTTAATTTATGCATTCTTTGAATTAATTTAATGTACATATTTAATTGGATATTTATACTCACTAAGCCAAAAGGCTCACTAGTTGTTCAAGTTTCTTTGATTTAAAAGATCTGCACAACAAGAAACATTTCAAACTGAATTTGTACTTGAAAGTCAATGAGCTTGTGAGTACTCCAAGCTTAAAAGGATGTAAGCAAAGTGGTTACAATAACTAAGGAAACAGTAGAAGATGACATGGGGAAGATGAAATCGAATGAGTTTTTGCAGCAATACAAGGACATTAAGTCGCACATAAGATGTGACCCATACCTCATCGTCCCTGATCTGTTCATTGCTAATTTGTAACCTTAGATTTATTAAATCCCACTTAATGTTGAAAGTTCGGAAATCAAAAATATCAAAATTATGTTACTCTGAATTTTAAATAATAATAATAAAAATAATAAAAATAATAATAGACACAGTAAGATGCAAAATTCGAAAGATCTTGAGGATATATTCCAAATCTAATTGTTAGGTCTGCATTATAAATGTAGTAGAACTAAATAGGTTGCTATGAAAATGAAAGAGTAGAAAGTGGATTTAATGTAAAGTG
>JAQGAD010001597.1:0-18261 GCA_034696625.1 Isotomurus palustris | reverse complement strand
AGAAGAAACTCATGGGGAAGTACATCCGAAGATTCAGGCCGCTGGTTGTCTCCTCAGGAGACTACTTCAAGATTCGACGCTTAACTGTCCTCAAATTCCTCATGGGAATCGTTAAAGGAACTTTCCGAGCGCTGCTCACTCTTAAAAAGTAAACCCAGAATTGAACAGTTCCGAGTTAAAGAAGCCAGGAAAATTGGTGGTTTAATGTACTCACATTTTTTAACTTACTTTAGAGCTACCTCAATTTGTTTCATAATTGCAAACTTAATAATCCAAAGCTGATTCCGATCGAAATATTTATTCCCTTAAAGATAATTATGTCTTGATCGGAACGAGTTTGGTAAGTGATTACTTGATGAGTACCAATATGTTTCATTTAGTGCAAACGCCTTCAGGGAAAATCAACGATTTGTAAAAATTGTCAAATAAATTTTTGGAATTTTATGAGCTTAGAATTGTTTTTGTAAATTTAAAATTGCTGAATTAAATTTAATAAACTAAAATTCTTCCCAGCCCCAGCCTCGACTTTTTAAGGATTTTAGAACTTGGTCCTTTATTTATTCAAATTCGGCTGTGCTTTCTAACGGACCAATAATTTATCTTTTAATTAATTTATCTTTTAATTTCCTCAGAAATATTCCTCATTCCAGACTAATTGATCCCGAGCTTCAATCCTTACAGCCAGACGTTGTCTACAGATATTTGTCCCTTCTGCTGTTTTTTTATTTTGGTTTCTTTAAGCTTATCGTGGAACAATTTACGAATTTACATGTGTTTTACAAGGAATCCTATTTATAAAACATTTGCGATGGAAAAAATTCAATAAATTCAAAGATTTAGATAAAAGAGAGATTGGTCGATTGTTGTTTTTATTACTGTATAACAACTTGTATCAAATCGACAAGTTCTCGCAGTTAAATTGGACTTGAATTTACTTTGCTGAAACACTTTGCTGAATAATTCTCGGGAATTATGGGAATAATGGGAAATGCTAATGGAACTTCACAGCGCAACTCACTCTTAAAAGGTAAAAACATGTCCACGATAAACGGAGGAAATAAATTAAAAAATTAAACTTTGTATTTGGTACTGTTAATAAAATCGTAGCTGTTCCAAAGTATTCTGAAACATTCAATTTAATATTTCAACGTGTTTTATAATTTTTTTAAAATATTAAACACCAAAAGTTTGTAAGCAGGAATTCCTTTTCTCAAGCATTTTGGATTGAAAGAGTTTAATCATTTGAAATTTGCATTCTACTTCGACTGGATGCAAATTGATTAAAAATCGAAAATATTTCGTCGCAGGAAAATTGGCCTTCAATTTAATTTAAGGCTGAAACGTTTCACTGAATAATTTAGAAGTTCCCTTGAAATCTCCGTATCTACTTTAAAATTCCGCTTTTAATCGGTTCGATCAAATCGATTGAATTCCGTAAATAACTCGGCGTTTACAACGGAAAGGTATTCTTTCCCCGAGTTTTAGTCGCAGCTTGCCTCTCGCGATGTACTCGTCCAGGTTCTTGTGGATGACCGCGTTCGGTTCCGCTTTCTGCGCTCATCTCGGAGCGACTTGCATCTTCTTGGATGTTAAATTGCGCCTCTTTTACATCACAAAACGCGCCCGACGTCGTTTTTACTGCGTCTCTGTTTGCATCCCTTTCTTATGGAGTTTCCTTCTCATCCGGAGTCTCCAAGTTTACTTCTCCGGAGATGTCCGGGAATTTGCCATTTGCTACGCCCTCACTCTTTTCATTTCACTCATCTGCGGGTGTTTCCTTCTCTACGCTCCGAATATCGACGACTTGAGGTTCCTCCAAACAGAAATGGTCAACTTTGGAACTGACTTCCAACGTAAAAACCTCTCGTTTCCCTTCCCTTAAAACGATTTGAATTAAAACCTTCTCGGATTTCAGGAAAATGGATTCCAAACTTCAACCCGAGAATGTTTCCAACTGGAATCAAACTGGAAGTGTTTGTGTGTCTCATTTTCTTCGTGATCAGCGTTCTCACTCCGATTGTCGTTCTTCTCACTCTCGTCGTCTTCAAAGATTTGTCCCTTCTGCCGCACACAATCCTTCCCAAGATGCTCCAATCCTATTGGCTCATTTTGATTCCCGAGTACTTCGTGCTTTACATAATTCTTAATTCATTAATGGCGTTTCTAACTCTCCACGCTTTTCTACTCGCCGTTTATTACGGTAACCCCGTTTTGTAAAAGTTTTCTAAAATGTGCTTTTAAAATTTCATTTGTGAAATGCTCATTTCTGTTCGCGCAGTCACTTTGGTTCCTCTCCTCAAGAATTTCGAAGTGAACTTGAAGCCATGCGATTACAAAACTCGGGAGGCTTTGAGGCAAATGGACAATCTCCTGGGAGAGTACAGACAACTGGAGTACATTCACAAAAGGGCGATGAAATTCTACGGCCTCAGCATCCTCCTTTTGCAATCCTTCACAGGACAACTCGTCCTTTACTGCAACTTCACCCTCATTCGTCACAGAAAACATTTGGACTCATTCGTAACTCTTTTTGTGGCTGTGGTCGCAATCATCGCCCTTTGCTTTTGGTCATTCACGTTGGAAGCTGCTGGAAGGTTCCACAAAGACGCGTCAAAAATCCTGCGATCGTGGAAATTCATGCGGCATGAGGATCCCTTCAAGAAGAAGCTGATGAGGAAGTACATAAGAAGATTTCGACCGCTGGTTGTTTCCGCAGGGGAATACTTTAAAATTCGACGCTTAACTGTCCTCAAATTCCTGAGGGGAATTGTTAAAGGAACTTTCAGAGCGCTCCTCACTCTGTGAAAGTTTAAAAAGATATTCAGAATTAACAAAAGAAATCAATCAAACTTTGTTCTTGGAAGTGTTAATTAAATTGAAGGTGTTGTAAAATCCCCAGAAACGTTTCAATTTAATATATGAGTGGGGGTTTTAAATTTAAATTTTATTTCCGGGAAATGTTTTGCCCAAACATATTTGAGAATTGAGAGAGGTTATAATCAATTTTGTATTCTTCTGCATGCGAATTAACTTGAAATCGATTGTTAAATTGGATGTCAATTTACTTGAAGGTTGTTTTTTTTCCTTTTACGGAGTAATTTATAACTTCCCGTGTAATCTGATTGTTTTTTTAGGGAATCGATCGAATCGATTTGATTCCGTGTGTTTAAAATTGTAAAATAGAAATTCATCGTTTCATTTGGAAGCAGTCGGAGTTCAGAGTTTGCGATGTACTCGTCCAGGTTTTTCTGGATGACCGCGCTCTGCTCCGCCTTTTGCGCTTATCTTGGCGCGACGTGTATCTTTTTTGATAAAAAATTGTGTCTCTTTTACATCACAAAACTTGGCCGACTTCGTTTCTACTTCGTTTCTGCTTGTATTCCTTTCTTGTGGAGTTTTTTTGTCATCCGGAGTCTCCAAGTTTACTTCTCCGGAGATGCCCGGGTATTTGCCATTTGCATGGCTTTAACTCTCATCATTTCTCTTATCTGCGGGACTTTCCTCCTCCTCAGCCGAAATATTGACGACCTCCGATTCGTCCAGGCAGAAACAATTCACTTTGGAACTGCTTTCCACCGTAAAAAGTCTTTCCTTACGTGTCTTTGGAAAGATTTTAACTAGAATCTTATCGTATTCCAGGCAAATGGATTCCAAATTTCAACCCGAGAACGTTTCCAACTGGAATCAAACTGGAAGTGTTTGTGTGTCTCATTTTCTTCGTGATCAGCGTTCTCACTCCGATTGTCGTTCTTCTCACTCTCGTCTTTTTTAAGGATTTGTCTCTTCTGCCGCACACCCTCCTTCCCAAGAAGCTCCAATCCTACTGGCTCATTTTGATTCCTGAATACTTCGCAATTTACATCGGAATTAATTCATTCGCAGCGTTTGTGACTCTCCACGCTTTCCTACTCGCCGTTTATTACGGTAACCTTGCAAGCCCTATTCCAACAACCAATTAAGTGACTTTGTAAGTGAACCATTTCCATTTGTGAATTGCCTTCCAGTCACTCTCGTTCCTCTCCTCAAAAACTTCCAATTAAACTTGAAGCCGACTGCGTACAAAACTGTGAGTGCTTTGCGGGAGATGGACAATCTCCTGGGAGAGTACAGACAATTCGAGTACCTTCACAAACGAGCGATGCAGTTGTACGGCCTCAGCATTCTGTACATGCAATCCTTCACAGGACAATTCGTCCTCTACTGCAACTTCACTCTCATTCGACACAAAGCCAATTTGGGTCCATTCTTAACTTTGTTTCTGGCTGTGGCCACATTCATTGCGCTTTGCTTTTGGGCATTAACGTTGGAAGCTGCTGGAAGGTTCCACAAAGACGCGTCAAAAATCCTGCGATCGTGGAAATTCATGCGGCATGAGAATCCCTTCAAGAAGAAACTCATGGGGAAGTACATCCGAAGAATTCGACCGCTGGTTGTCTCCGCAGGGGAGTATTTTAAGATTCGACGCTTAACTGTCCTCAAATTCCTGAGGGGAATTGTTAAAGGAACTTTCAGAGCGCTCCTCACTCTGTGAAAGCTTAAAATCTACGTCTCTATTTCTTTTGGGGTTAATTAGACTAACTGCTTTGTTGCATTTTTAGCTGCGAGTTAATTAAAGTAAAATAAAAAAGGTTCAGCGATTGAGAAAGGAAATGAGGTGAGAGTTTGAGAGAGAAAGTTGAGAAGGAAGGAAGGAAGGGGAATTGTGAATGGACTTTTCCTTGCGGAGTCTCACGCTGCCCCACTCGAGTGCTTAAACACGGAGACTGAGTTTCCACTGTTTCATGGGGAAAGTGAATTAAAGCTTCTTAATCTTTTCTCTATTGTCTTCATGTTGTAGCATCTTAAGGTTAAGATGTGCTTTCCTACTTTCTTCCTTCTGTCTCAACTCTCAACACGTGCGGACTCTCATGTACTTTCCCACGGATGCTTAAGATTTAAGACACACGAGAAGACTTAAGTCTTAAGACTTCGTTGCACATGAAATCTCGAAGGTTAATCTCCCTTAAGCAAACAGAAGAACGAGTGTGGGAGTTTTTTCTTCGCTGCTCACTTAATGTACAACCAGATTTGAGACATATGAGTTTTGTTTGATGGATGTTCATCGACTAAAAGCTTTAAATAAAAACTCAACAGCAAGACTCAAGGTTAATCGATTTATTAAAGGAATCGGGGGAAGTTGAGACACATTTTGAAAATATCTTTTTTAATTTTATGAAATTACGAAGAGTCCCATGAGTTTGTTGGAGGACTGGATGTTCTTTTAGCTTTGGCAGCAGCAGCAGGAGCAGCAGCAGCCTTACCAGAAGAAAGTACCTAAGGATATATCAAAATTTATAATCACACACGTGACTTTAATTAATCAAACGTTAATTGTAATTAATTAACTCACTTTGTCTGGAGCATCGTTGGAGTTTTTTACGACACGGTGAGTTGCGTTCCGATTATTGTTGGCGTTCTTTTGAGTTGGCGGCGGTGGAAGATCGCGACTCTCACTTTCTCCGTCGTCTTCTTCTTTGCCGTCGTCTTCGTCGACGTCTTCCCAAATGCTCGTGTCGCTGCTGTTCTCCTCTTCGCCCGTCTTCACAACTTTCTTCCGTGTTCCTCCTTTCACTTCGGTGTCTCCGAATCCTCCAACCCTGCAGGACACAAAAGAGAGGGAGACTTAAGCACTTAAGCACCAGTCAATTAATTAAACTGTGTTGAGTTGATTGTGACAGTTTAAGTGGTCCTTCCTAGATGTCAATTAACAGTTCTGTGTGGATTTCTATTTCCAATCCTTTTCTACTTAACGTCCACGTGAGATTTAATTGAAGGTAATTCATTCCATTGTTCAATTAACAGGAGAAGAAGGTAAAGACTCGATTCTCTGCTTAATGAGCTGTCAATTGAATACAACAGCTTAATGCACAAAGCTAGTAAACTAATTCAATCTGTCGTTTGTGTCGTGTGCATAAATGTCCTTGGGACTTAATCTGAACACACACCTACTCTCACTTAAGACTTAATTAGATCATTTACACATTTCTATCTCTACTTTAACCTTTTCCCCGTGTCTCCGTACTTAATCCTGTCAAAATTGCTGAGCCTTTCAGAAACTCTCTCCGTGTCATTAATAAAGTTTAGCAAGAAAACAAGTGACATCTGAATTTGCATATTTATAAGCCTCAAAGACACACAAATTGATGTCACTTCATTTACGTCAAAACCGAAAACCCCGAAAAACCCACCTTCGTTTCCCCAATAAACTTGTATCGTATTCTTCTTCATCTGAGAGGCTTGTGGAAGTGTGTCTCTTTCGAAATGCAACTCTATTGTTTTCATTCCGGCTGAAAGTCCCTCCGGAGTTCTTCTTTTGATTCTTCTTCCCACTGGAGACGGAAGTCCGGGTAGCAGACGAAGATGAATCCTCCGAATCGGAGGAATCAGTAGAAGACGAAGACGATGACAGCTGAGCGAGTAAATCATCTCTCCACGATTTATTCCTCTCCGCGGCTGGCTGTCTTTCATTCGCTTGAGAAATTGAGTGTCTTTCTTGGAACTTCTTCTTCCCACTTTCTTCTTTTTCTTCTTCTTCTTTTTGCTGTCCGTCTTGTTTAAGTCGCCTGGGGACTTTGGAATTCGCTCCAATTAATTCTTCAGTCGATTTACTAAAGAACTTCGTGGAAGACGAAGGTTCTGTTGTTGCAGGAGCGTTGGAACTCCATCCGTTACTCGTAACACGAGGGAAAGTAACACGGGAAGATGAGTTGTCGTTGTTGGCGTCTTTTGCGGATTCTTTAACGAAAAAATTAGGGCATTTTTGAACTTTATTGATGGCCTCGTCTGGAGCAGCAGCAGCAGCAGAAGAAGATGGAAGAATGATTGAACGATTGTTGTTGTTGTTGTTGTTGTTGGCTGAGAAAACAGAAGTGGACGGAGGAATGAGATTTTTGGAATTGTTGGAAGTTGAGTAATCATCTTTCAATTTACTTTTCCCCGCAGGATACCCGGACTTTCTAATCTCTTTCCTCCGATTCGGAGAAGCTGAGTGTCTACTCATCAATTCTTCATCATTCGGTTTCTCCAGCAGGGGTTTTGATTTCGTGAGAAATGGGGGCATCTCGAGTTCCATGCTGGATTCTTCTTCTTCTCCAGCAGAAGACGAAGATGAAGATTCTTTTTCCTGGCCGTCTTGAGACTTTCTTGGAGAGCTTCTTGGAGATTCCTTCCTTCTTTTAACCCAGTGGGACTTTGAGAAGAACGAAGTCTTGAGCTCCGAGTCACCCAGGTTGAGATTTTTTGGAGACTTTTGCTTTCTCCGCATCGCAGAGGCAACCTGACACACAAAAGATGAAAATGAATTCACAAAAAACCCTTTTAAAACGAAAACAAGAGAAAAACGGCCTCACTTTTTTCTTCCACGTGTTTCCAGACTTCTTAACTTTGTGGAGCATCTTTGCCAATGGACTCGTTCCACTTCCAAATGTTCCAGTGGAAGCCGCACCTTCTGCAGAGCTTCCGTGTTGCTCCAGTTTCTGGCGGATTGACCTTCTCCGCACTTCTTCATTCACATTCGCTCGTACTTCACTCCGGAATTGTTTGAAGGTCTCTCGATTTTGATCGCCACGCTGTAAGGGAATTAAGTAATTAATTAAACGTTAATTAACCGTTAATTAATCACATAAATTGAAGTCTAATAACCTCTGGAGAAGGTCTGGAAGTCTTGAGATGCCGCAAAGCACGTGCCATCTCCTCCAGACTTATCGCCTCAGCCTCTGGATTAATTTCTAGTCGTTGCAGCTCCTCCCCAACTTCTTCCAGCGTTCTCTTCCGCACCAATTCCAACTGAGAGCCACCGCCAAGAGTTTCCAATCCTTTTGGAACCGGAAGATTCTCTCCGCTTTTCTTCTTGGGGGAAACTTCCCAGTCTCCCACAAGTCTTCCTTTCTCATCGTCAAAGACATAAGACACTCTTCTTGGCTTCTCCTTTACTTCTTCCTCCGAATTCAAAGTGAACTGGGAAGACGTTACAGACTCCGAAATCTCCTGCAGTCCATCTGCAGTCCTCCTGGACAATTCCTCGTCTTCTCCAGTCTCCTCATCTGTCTCAAAAGCGTCCATCTGCATTCCTCCAGGACTTTTAGATACCCGGGAATAATTTCCTCCCGTTTCCAGGTATTTCACTCTATCAGCTCTTTTCGGCTCCTCCACAATCTCATTTTGCATTTCCTGGAGATGATTTATCCTTCCAATTAGCGTAGGCTCAGTTTCTCCAGGCTCTCCGGATTCTTGTCTCCTGTCATCTCGTCTCACGTAGCTTATTTCTTTAGGAAACCCGAGTTCATTATGAGATCCGGGTATTTCCACCCTGGAAATGACAGTGGAGGTCAGACTGGGTGGTTTCCTCGGTTTGGGAACAGGAACAACAATCACATCATCTTTCTCTGGAGGAAGAGAAATCTGATGAGACAGGTCGTTAGTTGAGTCAGCAGCCTTATTAGTATTAGTGTCAGAAGGAGAAGAAGAAGTCATGTTCAATTCATGAGATGAGATTTCCTTTGCTGGAGCTGCTGGAGCTGATTGATCTGGATTTCCTGGATAAACTGGAATTCAACACAAGTCATTAGGTTTTTCACGTGGAACTTTGGAAGTCAGGAATGACTGGAAATCCGTTAAAAATAACAAACTACCATTGAGGAACTGAGGATGAGTTCCAATTTGCATTTCATTTGGCTCTGCTGCGTCTGCCTTCTTTCCTGGAGAACTCTGCTGGAGATTTGTAACTCCGACTGATTGCTGGAGAAGAAGTTGTTGACGCCACAAAATATTCTGTTCCTCCAGACGTGCCTTCATCTTTTCCAATTCTGTCTCCATCTGAATTGTCCAGAGAAAAATAATGACAGCCTTCAACTTATTATATTCCTGGAGAACCTTCATAAAAAATATATGAGACTCTTTACCTTCAACTCCAAGTTGGATTTCAATTCTGCTAAATCCATCGACTGTTTCTGGAGACGTTCTTCCACAACTTCCTTCACGAGGTCCACTGGAAGCTCCAGTGGGACTGCTGCTCCTGGAGAAGATGATTCATTCCGTTGATTGTCATTCTTGGAGGATTCTTCTTCTGTCTGATTGTTTCCATTAATGGAAATGGTTCTACAGGGAGAATTCAAAATGTCCTGGACTTTCTGTGTGGATGAAAAAGTTCATAAATGTTCAAAAAAGTTCATAAATGAAAGCAAAATTAGACCAACTTTGATTTCCGAGAGGAGAAGAGTTCCCTGGGAATTCTGGAGTCCCGCAGTCTTCACACGTTCACTCAAGTCTTGCCACTGAGACTCAAACTGATCTTTCATTCGCATCACGACTTCCTCAACCTGCTCCGTCCTGGATAAGCTTTTCTTCAGCTTATCGGATTTTGTGAAAAGAGGATCAACTTCTTCTTCTCTTTCTGCGGAGGCTGGAGAAGATTTCCTGGAAACTTTCTCCTTGTCTCCGTCTGCCCAGCCTTCTTTTGATTTCGATGCTTCTATTGTACTTAGGATCTTCTGGTAGTGTTCATTCCTGGAAGGAAGGGATTTCTCCTCCAGGAAAGTTTCAATCATTTCGCAAATGGTTTTTATATCCAGTCGAGAAGTTCCTGGAAACCCGGAGGAGACATCTTTGGAGGAGGAAGCGAACGGAATCTCAGATTCCTCTTCATCCGGAGGAACTTCTCCTTCCTCCACATTTGCACTTCGGTTCCAACAAGACGGAGGACTTTTTATGACGGTCATCTCTTCAGAACTGGACTTCAAGTTCAACTCAGCATTATTTCCATCAGTTCTTGGAACACTTGGAAGAGACGTTGATGTTCCAGGAAGCTCATCTCCATCTTCTTGTCTCACTTCGCCCTCACTCCTACCAGAATTTGGTTCGATTGGGCCTGGAAGGCAGGCAACTGGAGAGGAGCCTTGTTCACCTCCTCCTGGAGTCTGAGTGGAAGAATCTCTTCTGTGGAAACTCCTGTCTGCTGGAGAAAGACTGGAACTCTGGGGAGGAAACAGTGGAAGTGCATGATTAAGAATGGAGGATCCTCCAGAACTCCCTTGGAACAAAATCGGAGGTTGGCTTCCTCCAGGAGGAACAGAAGAAGAAGAACGCCCAGTTGGAAGTGGAAACACTAAAGGAACAATTGGAAGTCCCTGATGTCTCCGTTGTAAATGAGCGTACAAGTAGATGGAAATGAGGAATCTCTTCACACAATAAGGACACTGCAAGTCAAAAACACAGCTACGTCAATTCATCTGCCGCATTTCAAGACTGGCGTTGACGTTGACGTCAAGATTTCAAGATTGGCGTTGTGTCTACCTGGTGATACTCATCCAAAGGCGACTGAGGAAGTTCCAAGCCTCCTTTGGACTCCAACAGTTCTCTCCTTCGTCTCAACTCCTTCTTCGCGAGAGTGAGATGATCTCTGAGATGTTTCGTTTCTCCAGTGAACTTCTTATTCTCAGCCTCCAGACGGGAAAGTACCTTCTGCGTGGAAGCGAGTCGAGTCTCAGTCTGCCTCAGGGAAACTTGCAGGTACTCGCCTATCAGTTGGGCCAGACGGAAGACCTTAATGAATCCAGCGTCAGTCTGATTCTTGTCGAACTCCTCCTCAGCCTTACAGAACAAAATGGGGGTGGTCAGTTCCTCCAGAGGAGACGGGTCTCCTTCTTTCACAACTTTCTCCACGTCCAAAGAGGCTACACAAGGAATCAAATCCAATCAAAGATTATCAAAGCAATTAAAGCTTAAGTAATTAATTAGCTAATTACCTATTCGTCTCCAGTCTAACGGAGTTGTTCTTCTTTGAAATGCGATGAATTGCGGAGGCGGAGGTGAAGACGGAGGAGCAGCAGCGTCTGCTGGAGTTGTTCCTTGTCGATGACGATCTCCTTTCATCTTCCAGATTAACTTTTACTTGTGATCTCGTTGAATTAATTCCAGAAATACAAGGAACAAACTTCTCATCTTTAACTTATTAGCAGCGATCTTAACTTATTAGCACACAGATGAAATACTCAAGACACTTTTGATCTTTCGATTAAGAAAATACATAATTCAATAATTAATAATTACAATATTTCACTTTCAAAATCAACAAGAAGACATTCGTGTAGGGAAAGAGGCGAGATTCTCACAACAAACAAACCTTGCGTAAACAAAAGTAAACACGGAGATTGTTTGTTGTGCTCCGAATCTCCGGAGCAACCTTCTCCAGTGACTCCAGTCTCCACGTTAGACTCCCTCCGATTTCCTGGAGAATACGGTTCCTGAAGAATTCTACTATACTCCTGGAGATCCCAGCGAAATAAACCTGACTCGGATTTATTGTAGCAATATTAATTCCTTCTTTGAGTTTATTTGGCAGACGAATCAAAATACAAGTAATTCCTTTATGACTACATAAATACAACCCGATTTAATACTTAACTAACTAGTCCAAATTCCAATCCAATTAAGCTTCGAATCAATTATAATACTAATCATAATCATTAATCAAGTATTGAAGAAGTATCAAAGTTAAAGTACAGAAAGTGCATATGATATGTTTTCTTCGGTAAATGATTGAGAAACACACACAGAAAAGTGTAATAGCTTAAGTATAACACATAAATTAATTAAGGCTAAGTAAGTATAGTCTTGTTCTTTTAGTCTGTAGACATGAAATCTGCTATAATAATACTTTTGAAGTTGCATTCAGTTTAGTCACAATAGAGAGAGAGAATCAAGCGAAGAGGCTTTTGATATAATAACGTTAAATTAAACTAAGCTATTATAACATTAAGAAGGCACGCTCAATGAAGGTAACAATGCAATACATTCCCTAATTAACTAATTACTACAAAACATAATCTACTTCGTAAGTGTTCTTTTCTCTACTTAATCTCTCAATGGAAGAACTTTTGCAGAAAGAAGCTTTTGGCTTTTTTGGCATTTCTTTCAGGTTTTTCTACTTAATCAGCACTTTGTAAATGTTGAATGTTTCAAGGCACTCTCAGGAGAGGATCGATTGCATTAAGTTTTCTAGTTTCAAGGAAGGCTGGAGTTGGTGTGAAAGCACGAGATACGTCTAGATTCTAGAATCTCTAGAGTTTTAGAATTCTAGAACAGAGTCTTCTTTTGTGGTAAACTGTGATGACCATTAAGTGGTTGAGCTAATTGTGAAGCTGTAGGCGTTGCAGACAGAAGGAATAATTTATCACTTATAAATAAACTGAAAGTGGTACATTTGAGCTTCTAAATCCGTAATTCCAAGTTTCCTAGTTTCGTTTTTCTTTGAATTCTTTGATGTATTTTCTTTGTTCTTCGTTCTTCATCCAATAATGTTCTGAGATGACTAGAATTTCGATTTTTGAGAGCTGAGATTGAGCAGGTTGCAATTTTTGAATTAATATCAAATCACAAATTATGATGTGAGAGACAGAAGGTTGCAGAGTTGCAGGATCAATTCACTTAAGATAAGACAGAAGGTCACCGAATTGCAGGTGAAGCCAAAGCAATCAAAAAATTTGCAAACACTGCGTAGATTTACACAGGTTATTTTGCTTGACACTAACGATTTTGGGAGTTGACACTAAACTGACATTTGACAGTTGACACTTTCTTTGACATTTTCTTGGATGGATTGACGGCAGAAGAGAGTTTCGGAATTCCAATAAAGTTTTGAAGCTTTGAGTTTTGAAGAAATCTTGTTTTGTGGCAGGCAGGCATCATTATAAAAGGAAAATAAGTAGATAAGAAAGGCTAAGGGATCTTCTTCACTCTCTTCACCAATCCTTGGCGATTTCAAACTTCCAGTCCCACTTTAAATGACTCGTTTTGTCGTCATCAGTGAAATGGGAACCAACGGAGTAGTCTCCTCTGTAAAGCATTCCACTCGGAGCTTCTTCCTGCAAAATACAAACGCCAGAATTCTTTCAAAATTAGCTCATCAGCCTTAAATAGACTTTATCCAACAACTGTTCTCAAAAACTAAAAATAACCTGAGGCGTTATGTAACTTTGGATTTCCGCTTTCGGTGCATAACTTCCGACCATGTGTGTCATCGTGTCCACTGCAGATTTCAAAATAAACCAGAATGATCAATACGTTATGCATAAAAACCAATTAATTAATTAATCAATTTCCAAATTCTGTCATTACCTGGGATTCCTTTTCGTGAAGTTTTCTGAATGTACTTAAGCCCATGAACAATCTCCCGTTGAACAATAAAATCAATCCGAATTTTGTATGGAACTCCTTCTTTGATTTTGAACTTCTGGTCCTTCAGCCTACTCAGGTCTCCCGTGAGGTCCAATTCCTTGTCCGGCATTCCTTCCACCACCAACGCCAACTTCTTCACAATCACCTTCCGTGGATCATTCGGATCTAAACATACCGATCAAATATTAATTAATATCAGTTAATAAACAATTACAATCTGTAAAAATAATTACTACTTAATTACACACCAACAATTACAGCAGTTCCAGCAGCAGCTCCGCCCAACAATGCTTCCTTGTATCGTCTCAGAGACTCATCGTCCTTATCAGCTTGGATAATCTCTTCCAGCGTCTTCTGTGCTGGAGGTTTGTAGTTTGGATTGTCGACATCTTCGACACCCTCGACTCCACCGTGTTCCTCAGACATTCTCAATCACTTCTTTCAAAACCTCCAAAGATTCCGAAAATCAAAATAGAAAAGTTGATTGTCAGCCGGTCCGAAAAAACTAATTATGGGAGTTAATATTAATTGCTACGTGTGAAAACTAGGCGTGGACTTAACGAGGAGGGTAGTTAGTTAAACAAAACCAAGTTTTGGTGTGGTTTTGGTTATTTGGTTTATCCGGGTGGGAAGTTGCCTAAACTGAGTGTCATTAAGTGGAGCAGACGAAGATTAAGGGGAACCTCCACCGACTCACTCAAACTTGACAACTCCCTCATCGTCAGTCACGAGCTTCCTTCTCGCTCACTCCGTTCAAAATATTATTCTGCCTGAATCATCTGCTCCTCAACACCAATACCTCCGTCGTTCTTTCGTCAGCCTTCTTTTGTCGACGTCGACGTTTTTCGACAGAGTTTTTAACAAGTGAAACTAGGACACTTTATTAAGGCACCGCAAACGGGGGAGGGGAATGGAGAGATAACCAAGTCGGAGAGGATGGAAGAAGAGCCACAGTCGACAACGACGACAAGTTCAAGTGACGAAGTCGAAGAAAAGCAAAGCGTTGTTGCAGTTTCTGCGGAGGAGGAGGAAAGTACGACAGAAGTTCCAGAAGAAGAGGAACGTCCTGCTGAAGCTGCTGGAGCAATTTCCGATTCGCCGACAAAAAATCCTGAGCACAACAGTCCCACGAAAGCAACGGCTCGTCCTTCAGAAACTTTCGTTTCTACTTCAGTAATTAGAGATAAAGAGAAAAGTGAGTGTTTGGGAGTATAATTATTTAATTAATGAAGTTTTGGAGTAATTAATAATTAAATTTTGGGATTTGTTTTTTAGTCAATATTCGTCTGAATCCGGTCGGAGACGCCCCCATTTTGAAACAGAAGTTGTGGGCGGTTCCAGCAGACAGAGAAGTCGGACAGATTATCGAATTCGTCAAGAAGTATTTGAAGCTTGAGAAGCATCAGAGTTTGGTGAGGATAAGTGATTTCATTAATTGATTGATTAAAAAAACAGCAATTTATAATTAAAGCATTTCCTTCTTTTGCACAGTTCTTCTTCATCAATCAAGCATTTGCTCCATCACCGGATCAGCAGTTGAGAGAACTGTACGAGTGTTTCGGTTCTGACGGCAAGATTACTTTTCACTACAGCACGACATACGCTTGGGGTTGACGTTCACTTGACGTGGTAGACGCGTAACGGCATTTTTAAACTAAAGAACGAAATGGGACCACGAAAAGGAAGTCAGAGGACCACCAACAATTCCTCTTCCTTCGTCGTGTCTTCTTCCGACAGCAGCGACAACAGTCACAGCAGCGATGATGACAGCCGAAGTTCTTTCTCCAGTTCCACTCTTTCCGTAAGATCCAAAATTCGCAGTTTAAACTCGCAATTTTGAATTTTGCAATTTAAAATTGGCAAGTTTGAATTTCGCAATTTCAGATTGGAAATTTTGAATTTTGAATTTAAAATTAAGATAAGCAAGTAAGACTTCTAACTACTTCCAAGTTGTGTTTGCTAATTCGAGATGTTGTTTTAATTTGAAAACAAAAAGATAAACAAGAATTGTAAAGCGATAAAAATGCTTTTGAAAGCAGGGTAGGTTTAATGTTTAATCGTTTAATGCAGGCAACTTCATAAGATAATTTTTAATAGAAATCTGCATGTAATTTCGAAAAACGATAGATAGAGCCCACACCGAACAGCATGTCATACACATGTTAGATTACAAATTGGAAAGAATTGCCTTTGGCCATTGTTGAGTTTTTGTGAGAGGGATGAGGTTGGCTGTGTGTGTAATCATAACCAATATACTTTTGTATTCCATCACTTGCAGTCAGTCAGCCAGCAGAGATCCTTTCCCCTTCGTCGTGCGATGAATGTTGTGTGCTTCTGTAGCTGCGATGATCTTTTTTATTCAATTGTACACCTCTCAGTCCTTCACGAAGATGACTTGCAAAATTTCAGGCCTTTTTAGGCCTCCATATTCCCGTCCCATTCCTCTTAGCTTCTCTCTAACGGCACAACTCCTCTAGAATTGTCTAGAATTTCAAATCCCACAAAATTCGAGTCTCAAAAAGTCTAAAATTATAATCAAAAGTGGTCAAAATGTCCTATGAAACTATCGGAATGGTAGGCAGAGTGAAACACGACAATAGACAGATGCAAAGGGTATTTAAGGGTTCATTTGAAGTTCTAAAAATAGATCTCTCGTCTTCTAAACCTAGATTAATGAATTATGAATGTGTGGTCATTTGAAGGTCACCTAATCGTAAATCTTGTTCTATTTATAGGAACGCATGTCTATGCAACAAATGCATTCACCCTTGGGACCGCCTATTCCTGGAATGGAATTCCTCTCTGATGACGAACTAGTGAGTATTTCCGTGCGAGACTTAAATCGAACCCTCAAAATGCGAGGACTCTCCAGAGACGAAATAATTCGCATGAAACAGAGAAGACGGACTTTGAAAAATCGAGGCTACGCTGCCAGGTACTTCTTCAAATATCTACAAATTGCGATTTTATTTTGAAAATACCAATTTAAAATCTAATTTACTAAAAATCTAAATCTAAATTGCTATTTTTGTGTTCACTCAGCTGCCGAGTAAAAAGAATAGAACAGCGAGACGTGCTAGACACGGACAAGAACATAGAATCCAGTGATATCGACACTATCAAAGCTGATAACCAAGCAGTTCGCGACGAAGTTGAATCCCTGCAGTCGAAATTCGATGCACTACGGAAATTCGCTGCTCTCAAGAAGATTCCCATTCCTTTTGATTTTTAAGACAAGATACTCCACAACTGCAGTTTCCAGAGTCTCTACCCACAAACTTCAAACAAACACGCATCACGTTCTCTATACTTAACGTTCGGTTTATTTAAAACTTAGTTTTACTTGTGACTTGTACATTGTACTTGCATTTCAAAAAATACATAAATAAAAAAATTCAGAAAGAACTAATCAACTACTTTTCTTAGCACTTCTATTTGAGTCTTCTAGTTTTCGAATAAATTCCCGAGATATTTGATCCGCAAATCGTAGAGGTTCAGGTACTCGAAACTTGGAGCACTTTAGCACAATTTCCCGAGCTGATTCCAGACTTACGTTGTGACCTACTGACACGTAAATCGCGTTTTTTGCGTCCTTTGCGCTCTTTAAGGCCTAAAAAAGAAAACCCACCCATAAAAATCAAAACCTGTTCTTTTAAATAAAGGTAAATCAAAATCTATTAAGTTAGGTTGTACCATTCCCAGAACACATCCGTCCTTATCCTTAATCGCCTCGTAATCACCGACATCCTTCAACTTCTGGAAGTCTTCTTTACTCGCAGAACTTCCTTCCAACGCGTACAAATTCTTGGCTACTCCAACCGTAGGAATAGAAAAGTGTAGTCCAATGTGACACGCAACACCGCATCTCTGAGGATGAAGTAGTCCATTTCCATCAACAAGAATCACATCCGGTTTAAGCTGAGGATTCTTTTTCAGAACTTCACTCAGCAAAGAAGATAACGCTGGGAATTCCCGGAAAGCCAGAAATCCTGGAACCAAAAACCCAAATTCCTTTAATTTAATCCCCGAAATTCACTAATAAACATAAATTCTTCCAGAAACTCACCAGCAACGTACGGAGCGTTGAGATGAACTTTCTGGACTTCCTGGAACTTAACTTCCATCGAAGGATACGCACAAATCACAACAGCTGCATATGCATCCGATTCATCTTTGCTGTGAGCATCTTTCGGATATGAAATATCCAGGCCAGCCACCAACCTATTAAACAAACACAAATCACGCACACAGTTAATCAAATCATACTGCTCTAATTAAAAATTAAATCTTGATCAATTAACACCGGATAATTTCCTACCCTCACCCTTCCTTCTTTCGCAACAAATCTGCTGGACAATTGACATCCCTGGACACGACCTTATGTCTCATGGCCTCTTGCAACGTTTCCCAAGACTTGATGACCTCTTCGTCCATAGCAAGACGGGATTTCAGGAGTCGCTGGAGGCGGAGGAGAGGCTGGAGACACTGGAGAGGCTGGAGAATCCGATTAAGTCGAGAGGACACGTGCTCCATGGATGAAGTTGACAGGAGAGTGCAGAATGTAAACAAGACAAATGCATCTGCGTGGAGAAAGGCGGTGGTGGTTGTTCCATTTTCACTCTTCTTCTCCGTTCAGCTGGACAGGGAGGGGTGTTCGTGTGTCAAAAGTTTCCTGGAACTTCGCCGCACCCTTTCCAGCTACACCCGGTTTCAAAACTTCGACCTACTTGTATTTTCTACCGTCGTGTCGAACTTGACAATTAAATTAAAACACCTGTCATCTTTTTACAGAATTTAAGATTCTCAGGGAACTCACAATTGACGCGAAAGTAGTGAGTGTTGTGATTTGCTATGATGTCGCCTGCAGATGCTTTTCACGGCACTTGGAAGGTAAAAAACAACAACAAGTTCAAAAATCATTAATCATTCATCGTTAATTAATCATCACCAATTAACTGTCATCTGTGTCTTTATTGCAGATAACCGATTGCGCCAACTTGTGCGCTTCAAACAATGTCCTCACTGCACGGCTTGAAGGGTCAGTCATTT
>JAQGAD010001596.1:0-18263 GCA_034696625.1 Isotomurus palustris | reverse complement strand
GTTACAGTCGATATTTTAAAGATAATATTTTCGTTGTCATCGTGTCTAGTTGCGCGACATATGGGACACCCTGTATGCATATTGTAGGGCCTCTTGCATATCATATTTCAAAGGGTTTCTGGGTCTCGCTTCCTTTCTCATGGAAAGTTTGTGGTTTGTGGAGTATAACTAACTTCTAAAGAACTCACAGGTTTCGTCAATTGTGGACTTGAATACTATAGACACTATGGAAAGGAAGTTGAGGACAGAATAGTGTAAAGAGAAATTAACGGGGAACGGAAAGGTTATACGCATTTCTTTGAATGTTTTAGTGCGTAGACTTAAACATTTTAGTCATTCATGAGTTCTGTGGAGGTGATTTCCATGTAAGTAAGTGAATGAAAGGAATGAAAATCCTTATGAACTTTGGTGATGCAAGAGTAGATGAAGAAAGTAGAAGGTAAGTCGTTATTATTATGCTTCGTTGCTAGTTCATCCGTTAATCTGGTGGTGAATTGCTATTCAAAGATTTGTACTTTCTCCTAAAGATTTAATGGAATTGAGGCATTGGGGGTAAGAAGAAGAATAAAAGTACTCTTTTCCGTTAAGTCTCATTCATTTCTTCAGGTCCATTTAACATAAGCGTTGTATGCATCTTTTTAGGATGCAGTTTTCAACAAGGTTGCTGTTGTTGCTGCTTCAGCTTTACAAGACTGTAATTTTAGAGTTGAAGTACTTCTCAGTGTTGTATCGTTAGAACTCGTTAGGGCAGAATAAAGATTAACTGAATGGTTTATGCTTGTGCTTTCGTAGAACATTTCAATTTCCTGTCCAAATTAATCTAAAAAATTACAAGAGAGGAGAACAAGTTTGAAAATATCTGGAGACGAGATGAAAGAAGGGAGAGAGAGAGGGAAGGAGTTGTGGGGCTTTCCGTAATGGGAAAGCATCATCTCCTAGCTTTATTACACATATTTCCTTCGGATATTTAAAACCGGAATAATCCTCATAAATTATCCATTGCCTTCCGACGCAATCGAGGGTGAAACCGCATTACATAAAACGATG
The DNA here is from genome assembly GCA_034696625.1 of Isotomurus palustris. Taxonomy (NCBI): domain Eukaryota; kingdom Metazoa; phylum Arthropoda; class Collembola; order Entomobryomorpha; family Isotomidae; genus Isotomurus; species Isotomurus palustris. The sequence continues at coordinate 17,216 of JAQGAD010001596.1, read as the reverse complement.
CAAAGGGCTATCAAACTTCAAACAAGATTTATATAGAAAAATAAAGCTGAGGAGAAATGAGAAAATCTCGGATTTGCAATAAAACGTAAAAAGAACTTTTTATTATATTTTGAGATGATCAATAGCTCTCTCTCTCTCACACACACTCTGTACGTTTTGCTTACTTATCTGACTTATAAAATTCTTCTGCAAGTAGGAAGTAGGAAACTGAAGTAAGTACACACAGGAAATTTCCGAGTAGTGTGTGAGGAGTTGAATTTTAAATTCGCTTGTACACACGGAAGAAAACAAGGAAGGGTTGAATGTTGGAGAGCAACTTGTGGACACAAGAGATTGTGAATTGTGATGTGTGTTGTGTGCAAAGAAGTATCACCACCAAACGATGGTCGAGTGGTGTTGGTGGAGGGTCGGTAACAACATTGAATAATAAATAAGTGATAAGCTAGCTCAAACTCCTTCCTAGAGGAAAAAGATAAAGTTCACGTTGGTTTCACTGCGTCTACATGCACGCAATTTCAATTTGATAACATCTTTTGTAGCACACACACACACACACTTCAGTATAATGCAAGAGTGAAGTTGTGTCTGTGTGTGTGTGTAAGTGAGACCCCCTCGTATATTTTCTTTCATTCTTTAGCCATTCTCGCTTTATTACCGGTATAGCTTATCATAAACAGGAAATTGAGAAACATTGCGGGACATAAACGAAGCAGCATAACGAGAAGTGTGAACACAGGAGAGAGTAGAGAAGTCCTTTAATGCAGCCAGAAGCTATCATGATGAGATGATCAGTGGAGAGAGTCTGTGGGGCTCTCATATATAATACGACAGATACCTTAAAACTTGACATGAAATGTGAATAACTTCACCCTTCAACTTTCTCCCTGGGAGAAAGGAGTTGTGTGTGTCTTCTTTAATATTATTTTATTCTTGCAGTTTCACTAAAGATTTAGAGAGAAGGAGGAAGGAAGACACTCCAGATTTTAGCATTACTACACGAAACATAAATCTTCCGGGATGAAACTTTTATATGTGTCATCTGTATTCTTCTGAGAAATAATGATGATGCATATACTTACGAGAGAGGAAGTGAAAGAACGAGAGAGAAAAGATGTTAAGCATACAGGAAATAAAGTGTGTGAAAGTGAAGGTACGTGAATTTCAAAAGTTACGTTGTTATTTCACTTTTGTGGTTTTTCTCCGCAGGGATTACATGGAGATTGGGTAAGGCAACAAGAACAAGCTGACTACAATATACACGCACAATGGATGATAGTGCGTAGTGCGTATATGACGAGAGAGATGCAGCTTCCAATGTTGCGTAACAAAATAACTCGTTATTTTCTTTACAGGAATCCAAGATACTTCTTCTTCGGTGTGGAGGACGAATTTCTCCCTCGTGTGAAAGTTGTGAAAGCTGTGAAAGCATGAGTGAATGACTTTCGTGGTGACTCTGCTCTGTAGCAAGCAACTTTTGCAGGGAAAGTCACACAATATTTTATATAAACTTTTTCCTATCAATCTTCCCGTTCAATAATAATAACCCCGAGAGTTAACAAGTATTTGGGTGGTTGAGGCTTCACGGATACGCAAAGAGGAGGAGAGAGAGGGAGAAAGTATCTCGGAATGTCACAACTCATGATGTATGGAATATGGAGGTCTATGGAATTATATGGAGCTGTGTGTGCTGTTATGGTAGGAAGGAGTTGTTGGTATTGTAGCATGTAGTGGTGTGTAGTTTTACAAAGGTTGGTTGGTTTTGGTTCTTTGCTGGTTGAACTGCACTGGTTTTTATATTGCGAGGCATTTAATATTTTCTAAAGGAAAAGTCAACATCAGTCAAACGGGGGATTGGGATTGAAGTAGTTTGCCTTGACATTTAAAAGATTCTGAAGGATTCCCAACAGGCCTGTTATTATTACTTAAATCATAAAAGAGGAAACGGAAAATATACAAGGGGAGGATTCTATGATGATGATAAGGTTTTGATCTTATAATTCGTATGTCTTCATTTTAGGCGGTGGGACTTAGTGCATATTAAGCTGCTTTAGCTAATAAGCAGATATTTCGATGAAGAAAGTTTGTTACGAAACTACACTTGGTTTTTGGTTTTATTGCTGCTTCCTACACAGATTAATGTAGAAGTCATTGCGCAACGAAATTGTGGCACAATTTTGCGAAGAGTATTCCTGTTACCAATGAGAGGGCCAATTACGAAGTGTATGATTACTACTTTAGGAAATTACTAGGGTATATAATATGATATTATAAGGAAGAAGAGGGTTGACATGGCTTACAGTTCTACGGGCCAAGCCTCCTCCTTCCTTCCTCCGTTTCTTATGTGAACATTCGCCACATAAGAAATTGAGACTTTGCCAAGAAGCTATCACAAGAGCCCAGTGGGGGATCTCTGGTGTCTTAAGCAAACTTTCTCTCTCCATCCCACCAAGGAGAACAGCAGATTAGGGATATATGCCACCACCACCACCACCCAGAATAACCATCGACGAAAAAATACTTTCCTGGTGGGTTTCATATTAAAAATAGGAATGTGAAATGGATACAAAAACTTTTTGCCAAGTGTAGACGTAGACTGGATCGAAGTACTAAGAACAAGGATGAAGAAGAAATTGCCAAATTTAGTGTGAAGCGAATATTAGGTCACTAGTGTGTGCAAAGCTAAGCGGTAGTCGACATAAGTCGACACACAAAAAGGAAAGAAGGAGAGTACACTGCATAGGTCGAGTATCGAGTTGTAGAATCCAGAAATCCAGAACAAATCTATAAATGAGGCTAATACTATTCGCCATTGTGAGTGCAAATGTATGCTAAACGTCGGGAAGTCCTGTAGGGGAAATAAAGATAGCTGATTCGCCCCATCAATCTCTGTAGGTAGGGGAAGAAGGGCAGCGCAGGGTTTCATTCATCCTATGCTGCTTAGCAAAGAAGGTAGAGAGAGGAATTCGAGCACATCTGTGAAGTCGGTGAAAGTAAGGAACATAAATTCCAACACCAACGACGAAATTTTGTATACTGACTGTTACAACAGGCTGGCTACAGAGTGTAGTGTAAATAGCCGTTGACTCAAAGCAATTAAGGAGATTTATGTTAGTTACGTGAGATACAATAAGACACGGCGTTTGTTAGGTGGCTATTACTGTAGGTGTGTAAGGCACTTGAATGTAGTGAAAGCACCTTTTCCCTCGAATTACCTTCCTTTGGCGAACAAAAGAAAAGTAGTGGCATAACTTCTCCCAGCTCATTTCAAAGCTGAGCTTCTGTACTTCCGTACAAAATTCAACTAACGTAGATCTTTCAGTAGAAAACGCGTAGAAGTAGAAAGAAGCTTGTCGTTCGAATTCTGGCTCAAAGAGTAAACGGCACAATAAGGGAAAGTCGGTTGTTATATTGCCATCACGAGTAACTGGAGAACTAGACTAGTTGTATCTCTGCTCTGTGTGTGTGGCTAACTTCTTGTTTCTCTCAAAAACAAAATCTGCAGCAGCCACAAAGTAGGAAGAGCGAAAGTTGCAATTTCTTTAGAAGAAATATTTCCTGTGCTTAAGGGTGTAAGTATAGTTGGAAGGGCCACTGGTGCACCGAGAATTAAGGAACCATTTGACCATCTGATGTTTGATTCGGAGTTTTTTTTAGCTTCTCTCTTTCCCTCAGCGGTCCTTCATTCTAATACAATTTTAGGCTTCTTTCTCTTTCTTTGTATCAATTTCTCTTTGGCTGTAAAAGGAGAATTTCTTCACATTCTGGATCCGCGGAGATTCTGTAGATGTGCGTTGTGTTGTGTGTAAGAAATGACTGTGGAGATTGATCCTCTTGTGCGAGTATAGTAGACCACTTAGCCTAGTGAAAGAAATCCTGTGCAATTTAACAGGATTTCGGAATGAGAGCACGTACTCTGCAGTCACAAAAGGCTGAATGGGGTTAGTTAGCCGGTTAGTTAGAATGTACTTCGTAAGAGTCTATAGGCATGAATATACGAGGAAGTTTACGTATTTTATCGGTCCTTCCTTTGCTTTGGCCCAAAATTCCTAAAATCTCTTTCGAATTGGCGATCGAATCTAAGCTGGAGGAGGATTCGCTTCATTCATGTCCAAATAAAGAGGTTACAACTGCTCAGCAACTGCTGCTACACTACAGAGTGCTACATTTTATTTTGTACTGCCTAAGCTTGGTGAAAGCCAGAATTGGAATGGATTTCATTTTGAACTATCAACGGGTTTCTTCTTTGCCTGGCTTTGTGTTCTTCACATTGAATGGTGTCTCTTTCTTCTTGGAACGGTTGGGAGGAGTAAGAAAATACAGAAACGAGGAGGTTACTTTTTACTACCCACACACACAGGAGAACAATTCATTAGAATGCCAGGTGAGAAAGTTCTCAAAGGCAGACTTTGGACTGCTTTGCTCAATCTCAGATACGCGTGCAAAGACTTTTCAAGACTCCTTGCCTCGCACTTCTGGAAGGTATGCGTTCACAAAGCAGAATTTATTTGGTCTTGCGAAAAGAAAGCACAGAGAATGAGGGAAAAATTGGCAAGATGTAAATTTAACCAACCAAGGAAATCTTGGATGAGGAAACACACATTACTTTTGTACGATTCAAAGGTAGTTGATCATATAAATTGTGGCTGGAGAGAAAGCCAAAAGTAAAAGGGGATGTAAATATGCTCAGCCAGTCGGATTATTTCACTTTTGCTCCAACGTAATTTCATTCTGGTCCTCTGCACTAATTTCATTTGGCAAACACTGCTGAGAGAAGACGAGAAATCAGAGGAATTCTCGAGCAGTAATGCGCAAAGTACAAGGAGAGGCTTTTAGTTAAACAGTCAGCTTCTCTGGTGTTCTTGAAGAACGAGTTCATTGAGACTAGACGACGAGTGTGTACGTAAGAGCCTCATTATTTAATGTGGGACATTTTTGTATGTCCCATTGTGAAAACTATTTAATAATGCATGCTCTGACACGAGAAAAGGTCTACAGCTCATTGGGTTCGTCCTAACGAGACACTTAAAAGAGACGAGAAAAAGTAGTTTGCCGAAAGTGGAGATTTGTCCTGGCGGTGTAGATTTTTGTACCGCTTTTTTGTCGAGTGGATTGGTGCTAATGCAGAAGTATACGAGAGTGAGTTGGACTTGTGGATGATTTTGAAGATGTGAAAGTGTCGAGGAAAGGACGAAGAAGTAGGCTAGTCGGTAGGATATACAAGCAATTGTTGGAGAGAGGCTGAATGGTCTCTATTCAATTTTATTGCGACAAGGACAATAGGAACAAACGTAGCGTGTCTTATTTACCCAGTTTCTTCAAAAACAACGAGTGAAAGAACTAAAACAACAACCACCTTGAGTTTTCATTGCCATTGCTAAAACCAAATGCGAAAGGTAGAGTAGGCGAGAGAGAGATTTCCAGAGGTGGAATTCATTTCCTTAGTAAGAAAAGCGTGAAGAGGTTGACATTACATAGAAAGAGAGAGGAGAGAGAGAGAGCGACGGAATACATTTGGCTATGGTCGTAGGAAGCAAAATGAGTGAAAGGTATTGCTTCATTGTGCTTCAGGTAAACTTTGACATGCGAAAAGAAAGACAATCTTGAGAGCAGTTTGTACATTTCCTTCTCCTCGTAAAGCATATTTTAAACAGGACATTCAAACCAATGACATCATTAGTATAATGTGTGTGCGAATTCGCAATGGAATTGCATTGTTAAAACCTGTGCAAATATTTTTCTTTCGTTGGTTGAATTCAAATGTTGAAGAATGTAGGTTCTGCCTTTTTGCATTCCCATTCATTGACGGAGACAAGTTCTTTTGCTCAAGTGCTAAAATACCAAAAGACCTCATGAAAACCAATTCAATGTGCAGTGAATAGAAAATGGAATGGAATTGTGTACAGAAATATATTATTCTTTTGTGGTAAGTGGAACATGCGGGAAAACACCTGCTCTTCAGACAAAGTTGCATTTTTTGTAGTTCAATAGTTATTGCATTATTTTTTAAAGTGCTTTTCCGTCTAAATCCCTTCACCCTTAGTTCCGCGCAGAGTTTAAATGTATTGTGATTTGAGATGAAGGATTAGTATTCTGGGGAGTTTTTGTTTTAGAATTTGGAGAGCAACATCACATCACATCAGTGAAGCTCTGCTGGTGTACGCTCTACATTTGGAAGTGGAAATAGACTAACTACGAGTTTCGCTAGGCTGAGCATGCAAATCGGAGAATGGCACACATTCAACGATTCAACATTACTTTGCGATTGCAGTTGATGGGACAAATCAGGTGCCAGTGCGGAGCAGTAAAAGCACAGACTACAGACACATAACAAGAGTTGAGCTGTGGAATTACAAACACAAGAGAGATCGAGAGTGAAAGCACCCGAGCAGACGTACGTACGTGTATGTGCACTTTACGTGGTTATGATGTAGATACCATTTTGTGTGCACACGGGAGCTCAGTCATGGATGAAAATATGATTCAGTTAAAGGAGACTGGAGAGATATTTTATGCGCTGGAAGTCGTGCAATAAAATGAAACAGAAATTTAGTTATAGAACCACAAAGGGGTGGACTGGTGGAAGAGCTGTAGAATGTCATTAAAACAAGGAGAAAAGAGGAGTAATTATGATGAGTGAGTGCGAGGCTTTCCCTTTAATACAGACTCTCCTCTCGTAATTTTACATTAACAAACGCAGTCTGCAAAGCTAATTAAATTTCACTACTCCTCAAACTAAACTCGTTCTAATTCTTGGTCAGGTCTGCCTACTCCACACTCTCTGTCAGTCTCGCTTCCAAGGAATAAATCATTATTAGGTTTATAAATAGCTGACTACTGGCTGACTCCTGACATACTTTCACATCCCCAAGAGTACAGTGTAATTTCACACAAAAATTGCAATTATATGAGCAGTCATTTCTAGAGTTCAGTATTTATGGTTGCACTTCCGTTACATATAGTCAATTTAGTATATTTATTTTTAAGCACTCTGATTAAAGATAACGCTTCTCTGCATTTAAATCATGTGGAATGTAAATAATGACAATGTGACATAAGGCATGTTACGGAATGAATGCATAGCTGATTTTCATTATAATTTGGAATACTTCTTGTATATAGATTGTAAATAACAATCATGTGTTACTATAAACTCACCTGTCTACGTTCAACAAACCAAGAAAGTCTGTGAAGAAGTGTGGCACTAAGAGTTTAAAAGTATACACCCATCATCCCATTTCCCAATGACAATTGTAGAGGTTAATAAAAATATTTGAGAGCAGTAAATGATATTACCAGTGATAGTGCCTACAAACAGTTTCTGCTTCAACGTAGAATATCCAATTGAGAATTTTTCCCACATGAATTGGCTTTCTATAGAAGTAAGAGTGAATAATTTAGGATAACCAAGTGGCAGGTTGAAGATCAAGATCAATACTCTCTTGTTGGGTAAAAAGTGTGTAGTGCGTAGTTCGTAAAAAGTCACGGAGAAATCATGGAATCTCTATGAAATACGAGATGTAATACACTACTGCTTGTAACTGTAGAAAAAGGGAATTTTTACGAAAGGCTGCTGCTACACTCAACACTCAACACTCAGCCAAAATAAGCCAAATGCTACACACACACACAACAGACAGCACTCGAGAAAATTTTTACCTCCAACCTCCAACCTCCCTACACTCTTATACATTTGTGTAGTGATCTTTGTGAGACTCTCACTGTTTTTCTTATTTATCAGTTCGTATCTTTTTAGTAGTGAAAGTTCGTTCACATCTCATAGGAAAGTTTGTAGTTGTTCGTGTTTTGGTCGAGAGAAATGTATCGAGTCTGACTGAGTAGTAAAGAAAGGTACTTTGGGAAAGTATTGTATTACATTGCATTATTAGACCATCGAGAAAGGAACCCGGAAGAAGAGAGAGAGAGCGAGAAATGTTGAGGAGAAAGTGATGGAAAAGTCTTTCTTCACTAATCCCCGTTGAATGCTTTGCTTGATGATGTGATGCTGATGGATCAAGAGTTCAATACCAATATCAAGTTCAATTATACTTGTGATGTGTACGTACCTCCTCTGCAACCCATTCAGGAGGGAGCACAGGGTTCTTTTTGTTCCCTGATGGTGATGATGGTTTGTAGGGAAACCCACAGGGCAAAAGCTACTCTCCTGATGCTGTTCAATAGGAGGATACTGGATACTGAATTCGAGATCATGGGATTGGATCTTCAGCATAAATATCGAGACCTTAACGAGGGATTTCGAACAAAAGCTGAGTCAAGAAACAATCCTTTGCTTTCTCCGACTACGTTCAGCACTCAATAGAGGGATGAGAATAACTCGTGGATTCATCTTAAGTTGGATTGGGCTCGGAGCTTTGCTTACTCAAAGTATAGATATAAAAATATACATTCTCCCTCTATGTGTGTCTCCAAATCCAAAGGGGAAAAAGAATTGCATCTTTGTGGTAACAAGACAAAAGAAAAACTTAGTTGGGTCGTGATGACGCTTTCTCCTTGGGCGGTAGTGTGGGTGAGATGCATTTGGTGATGAAAAGTGGAAGAAGAAGAAAAGCAAATCTATCTGCACGGGATGAGAATCGATGATGTTTCTTCTTTGGCTATTCATCATGTAGGTATTAGGGAAGTCAGTGAGGAATAAACCGCTGATAGGTTTGTATTACTCCAACCAACTATTGCGAATTCTAATGTACGAAACTAAACTGTATGAGGACGTTAGTAGGAATGAACTTAAGTGGGTTGATCTCTCTCGAGTGTCTTGAGTCTCTCAAAAGGGAAGCAGGAGCAGCAGTGGCAGTACCAGTCGTGAATAAAATATTCACATTTAAAGATTTGTGATCAGAGAGAGGAGAGAGAGAGAAAGATCTTTAAACTTGGAGAAGAGATGGAAGAGTAGCAGATGGAAATATATACAATAATGGATGCTGCGTCTCATTTCTAGTGTAGCAAGTTAATAGATCAAAAGACTTCTAGGAATATTAAATAGTAAATATATAAACCACTCTCTCTTTGATCTTATGTACTTCATTTTATTACTACTGGTACATTAGAATAATGGATTGTTTGTATATTATATAACTAATCATCCTTTCATTATATGATGTGTGCCCAGTACACATTGTGTGTACTTGTTAAAAGTGAAAGGTTATTTTACAGACAATTATTGTGTTTTATGCAAGCCTTTTATAGATAGTTTTGTAACCGCCTTCTAAAGGTAGTCGGTTGTGTGTGATCAGTAGCTGTGAGGAAGATGAGTGCTCTCTCTTTCACTCTCCAACTGGTAATTTAATTTGTATGAGTAAACCAGTCTTGGAGTGAGAGTCTTTTAGGCTGTGATCGATTGAGAATATTTTGTAATTTAATACATCCGCTGCCTTGAGGAGGAGGGTATGAGGTTGAGCGGCTATTTCTACTCACGGTTCATGTAGCACCGTGATGACATTATCTTTCACTCCTTTCTCGGGATGTCCACAAAGCTACTTTCTCCTAGTGACTCGTCAGTTGTCCTGTCTTGTGTACAGAAGGAATTTAATAAACGAAACAATGCTCCTTGTCACACGGCCCGTGTATACTTTCCTTCCGTCCCCTCTCGCTGCTCGCTCTTGCCTTTATCTTCCAAGTCTTATTTGTCTCTAACCGGAGAGAAGTGAGTCTTCTACACAAGAACAACTCCATTATCCGTTTCCCTTTCTTCCTTTCACGAAACATTTTCTGTTCTGCAAGTCTGATGACATTGAATGAACCTACAACTCATCACTTTCTGTCTTTGAAGTGGCTCTCACGACAATGCAATGCGCATCGCAGCTCATATTTGGATCATTACGCCTTAACATCTATGGCCATTGTATTGCCTGTATAGCAGAAGTACACCTATCTATACTATTGAGCTAATACTGAATAAGCTTTTCACAAAACTGATTGTGTCGAGGATTTCCCTTAAAGTTCACGTGGAGAGTGTGCTTCCTACTTCCTACAACAACAACTATAGTGTATTGAACTGAATTGTGTAGAATTTGGAATGTTTCCTTACACACAGCTCAACCCTTTTACAGGCAGGTAGTGAACACTTATCTGAAGAGCAGCTCTCATGTACTCGCCAGCAATGCCTGAGGAATAACGGTATTATTATTATTGTGATGCTTTCGAATGTTTTCTCCCACACGGAGAGACCAGGAAAGGTCACTCTGATGTAAAGAGCCTGGGGAAAGAAGTAGTTGGTGAGATAAGGGAACGCCGTGTATTAAAAGGCGAATGTCGAAATACGCGATAAAAACCCAAGTCTCGTTTAGTTGGACTGTAATGGACTTTCTCATCCACTGGTCCACCATTGTCTTCATGGAATTGGTAGTTGGCCGACATTTCAGCTTCCCTTGCCATATGCCTAAATTTTATGTCATGAATAAAAGTCAACGATGATGACGACCAGGACCAGAGAGAGAGAGAGAGTCTCAGCCACGAGCATATTATGTGAACTAAATTCCCTAGAAATATGACTGCTCTGGACATTTTCAATAGTTTTGGCACGCGGATTTTTTAATGGCCTCTGCAATCTCGTTTTTACTGCGGGTATTAATATCTCCAGTGAAGCTGGGAAAATGGGTGGGCTGTGTTAAGGTAAGAAAGAAATTGCGCATTTGGAATTCAGAGTGCAACAACTTGCTGATTGAGTTTTCTAGGTGTTTTCCCAATCATTTGTGTGTAGTGGAACGAGAATAACGAGATAGACGGATCATCAATCAAGGTGCACATTCAGAAATTCTTTTAATTAAGTTTGTGTTAGGAACTTTCACTTCCTCTTGCACAAGCAGAAGCACAAAATCGTGTAGATGTGTAACATTGTGAATACAATGTGCACACGGAGTATGAACTTTTGGTTGAAGGGATGAAAATGCAATTTCTAAAGCACCTCGAAGTGTCAAGAAAGTTGCATTACAAAGAGCAAAGGGAAGGGGAAAGTTAAGAAGTGTCAGAAGCAGATCTACTTTAGTTTGAACGAATTTGAAACTTCTAACAAGGTGTGTTGTGTTCCCATTCATGTTTTTTACGTTGTAGTTGCAATATATTTCCTCTTCCTGCCGTCCTGCAGTTGGAATGTGATTTCCTGTTGTGCGCGTTTTTGTTCTCTACTCAAAAATTCCACGCAACATTTTCGTCTTCAGTTTTAACACGCTTAAGTATCGTTAATGCTTTCACTTTGAGAAATGAGCTTGTTGTGGCCAAAAGATTCTTTTGGCGATGATGTTTTGGCTTAATTAATGTTTAGATTATTATTTCTAATGGTTTAATCAGAGTAACAACATCATAGACTGCGGAGAAATTAGAGATATTTTGCTTGCATTTGTTTCGCTAGAATGAATTAATTTTCCCCCGTGCTTCAGCAGGTATTTCAGAGAAATGAAAAGCAGAGTGATACTCTAAATTCCCATTCATTTGCAACAAAGGCTGGAGAGGTTTTGTTGTGCGGATGGTGGTAGCTGAAATACTGGGAGTATTGTGTCACTGAGGGAGAATCAAATAGAGGAATCCTTAGAAGCGATACACATTGAAAGTTTGGAAGTACTCGAATGAAACATTCTCTTGAAACAAAGGAACGAAAGAATTACATAATCAATTCAAAAAGTGGTCCAGATAGAAGTTTCGTGTGCTACTAACTACATACATATGTATGCGCGTTCGCTTTCATTCTCAGAACTGCTGACTCTTCACTGAACTCCCGTATAGTTTGTTAGACAAAGTGAATTGGAAACAGCAGATGAACTCTACCTTCCCTGTGCCTGTGATACAGAACCACAAGGGACGCGAGGTTACACTTCGGACGGGGACTTGGCCCAGAGTATTGTGTGCTGTGGTTTATTACACGAATGAACCGATATCTTAAGAATAAAGGTGAAAGCACCGCAGGAAGGGAACTAGGCGAATGGACGGACGGATTTCTAAGGGAAAGTCAAAAGGCCGTGTGGATGTGGAGTTACTCTTGTAACGTGGGTATTACTTAAAGGCGGATGCCCTTCATAGTTCATACTCAGTTTCCGCTTATAAAATAATGCAGGCGGAATATAATCATCCCTTTCCGTGTTGTTCCAGTTGTAGATTTTTCTAATTTGCAATTTATATTTTCCTTCAAGCGTGCAAGATATTTGAAAGTGTGTTTTTGTTAAACTTTATTGTATAAATTTATTTGTACGTAGTCACTGAAGGCTTCTAAGAATCGACATGTGCAACTTTCTCTGCGTTGTATTTTTTATCAATAATACACAAGCAAAAGTTGCATAGAATATCGCAAGGAATCGGAATTAGAAATGGTGAACAGACAAATAAATGGAGCAACGAAGACAGATGCTGAAATAGACACAATTCTAAATAATAGAAAAATCCGTGAAATGTTTGCGTATACAGTACTTTTTGAATAATGGAGTATAAATACAAAAGTTTTATGAAAGTGTAACTTCCATGATGTTGAAAGGCAATAGGGAAAGTTATTTTACTTGTAAGGATTTGAATGCATCAAAGTGATAGTGTAAAAGGGAAATACAGAAATTAGCTGTGAGTTTGTGGAAGTGCGTTCAAAAGGATTTTGTGGTGGATTACCTAACGTGTAAATTATTATTGCATTATTCTTCCTCACAATCAAATAAAATCACATGGAAAAGATGAATAAAGCGATTTTTCGTATTTGGTTACGATGACTCAATCACTTTCACGGGATGCGTGATGCATTCATTAGTCAGCAAAGTGTGTGTGTAAATGACAGTCCTGGAAATATGTTACATGGGAATTTTCATTTGTCCCTGTTATGCTTTTAGGAGGACGGGTGTGGAATTACCATTTCATGTACACATCAGGACACGCCAATCAAGTGTGTTTGTGATAGAAGAGCCTTTCATTAAAATCACGAAGCATTTGCTTCGATCCCTGGATTAGTTTCGCCACTCAGATAACCACGAGAATACAACCCAGGAAATACGGTAAGTTGATAATACCACCTTTTGTGAATTACAATGAGTAAGTACTGAGTAGACACTGTGTGTAGGAACTGTGTGGAATGGATGGATGAATTCAATTTCTGTATAGACAAGAAACGCAGTAACAAAGTAACGTCTATGATGAGAACTAACTAGAAGAGTAGGTTTGGAGGATTCTAGGAAAGAATCACTGGAACCGAACGTGATAATTATCAATTCCAGACACAATTTATGTGAGAGCTGGAGAAGTTCAAAGGGCTCTCTCACTCTGGTCTCTCCATCCCATCGAATCTTACAACAAGCCCGTCAAGATCATTAGTATTTCTGTCCATTAAATTGACTGCTATTTACATCAACTCACTCAGAGTTCTACAGCTAGAGGCTGTGTGGAGGCTAGTTGCTAAATGTTCAAACAACAAAATTTCGCAGACATTTCACAGAATTCATTTCCACATCCTTTGGAGAATATGTGTGTGTGTGTGTACTTTGTACTTGGTACAGAATAACTTAGTCTGACAAAAGTACGAATGTTTTAATGATTCTGTTTCAGCTTCAAAACCCATTTGGCTTCCCTTTCCTCATAAATCTTAGTGACGAGAGTTTCATGAAATATTCAAAGAATGCACTCTATTTCAATCAGCAATGCATGTCTTGAGGGTGAATGGATATATTATAATAAACGACATGGGGAGAGAAAGACCTACTTTCAAGTTTCGAGAGTTTAGTAGATCAGTGAGCACATTCATGTCAGCCAATGCAACCTTAACATATAAATGTTTTCCATAACACTTCGGGAGCTGAATACTCAAGCTGTGAACTCAAACTTGTGATTCAAATTTCCTCCAGGGAAGTCCTTTTCTAAGCTTAAACCGTTCCTCCAACACGTGGACGGGATTGGAGAAAGCGCTCTCCACTGTGTGGCAATGGACCTCCTATAAATACCTAACAACCTTGTATATGAAGAAGGATCACTTTCAATCTAGAAATCTAGGAATCCAGCTCCCCTCTACTGAGCCAACCTTTGCAAAGGCGTATGATAGTTTCATCCCACAGAAATATGTAAGACGGAGAGACTCGTGAGAACTTTGTAATAGACAATATATCACTCAGACAAAGATTAATTCATGAGCTGCTTTCTATGCATACCTTTCTCATATTTTGTGAGTACGCAGCACACAGAGCTCCGTAAGAATAAAGAAACTACTTGAGACTGCGAGAGACTCACTTTACCTTCACTTGCTTTGCTTGGAAGGGGCGATGGTGTGTAACAATTTCCTTTGTTTTAGTCAAACACTCCTTTCTCATTCTGATTTGGAACACCCTTCTTCTTTCCTTCCTTCTCCTTTCTCCTTTATTTAATTCCAGACTTCACGTAAACGCATTAGTTGTTTTGTGCATACATAAAGCTTCCCTGCTTTCCTCAGAGACGAAATAAGAGGCACAGATTAAAATATTCCTTTAAATTTGAATGCTTTTAATTGAACTCTAAATGTCACGATGATATTAACAGCAACACAAAATAGAAGAAAGTGGAACAAGACGTTTCTTAAGCAGATTCAGATTCTGTGTTTTAGAGTAGGGAGGGAAAGGTTCAATTTCTATAGTGTGACTGAACAGATTCTAATCTTCTCCAGGACTTTGAAGAAGTTGTGTTTATTTCTTTGGACATTTTTCGAGACGTTTTAAACTGATGAGATTTCGTGAATCAATTTTATTCGAGAAACTTTCTCTCTAAATTTACAAAGAGTTAGTGTGGAGTAGGGAGCAACGGAGTGGTGAAAACTTTTTTGAGTAATTTGAAAATTTAAATTGTGAGTGGAGAGTAGTAAAGTAGACACGGAGAGAATTTCGAGACGCACTTGTAAGAATAATTGAAACAAATGAAACAATAAAGTATTTCTTGGCAGTTGTTTAGAGTTGCAGAAGACTCGAGTAGAGAGGTGTGCATAAAATTGGCGAGTCTCAAAATGATACAAATACAAAATTAGCTGATGATTTTGCCTCAGTGTGTTCAGTCAGTTTACATTTGCATGGCCTTTGTTTGTTTCACTGTTGTGGGTTGTTTGTTCAGGAAGGCGAAAGTTCTCACCCTATTTTTCTAGCAAAGTGTTTTCTTTTTGTTCAAATAATGTTCAAAGGAGATCTGAAGAAAATCCAATTTTGTTTGACTAAACCAAGGATTGTAGTTGGTGGTAATCGATACCAGCAATCTTATATACGCTGCTGCTCCTTGCTTATTAGACTCTGCATGCAGAAAGAATGTCACACTTTGAAAGAGAAAGTGTAAATAAGTAAAAATAGGTTGATCCACATACACATGTTCGATGGTTGGGACTTTGGGACTCCCTAAACAGTTTGTTTTTGCAACAAAGGAAACTGCTTTGTATGTCTTACAGGAGAAAGCTAATCTTAAAAATGTCCTGTGACGGAGAACTTCACAAGGTTCTCTAATGTAAATTGGAAATTGCAACAGTGAGTCATTTCATTAGATTATTGAAATATATATTTTTTATAGAACGAAACAACGTGCACACAGAGGATTTCCTGAGAAGAATGTATAACATTGGAGAGTTACCTACTTAAAATAGCCTTTTATAAGCAAAAATGCATTAGACAAACTTCTCGCGTACCGTGAGAAATATAGAAAAGATGAAGTTGGTAAATAAGAAAGTGAAGTAAAGCCAAAAATTGAATTCCCAGTGCACGAAAGTGCATTTTCGTATGAAACTGTCCGTACTAGAGGAGTTTTTGTAGTGCCTAAGACTACGAAGGAAGTTCTCAAGGGATTTTATAGGTTGTTAGATGTTCTGAGCAGAAGGAAATCACACGGTGTTGAGAAACATATTGTTTTTCACTCGAATCTTTCTCCGAAACTTGTATTTCCTTCCGGTTGCTCTGGCAGAGAAGATGCATGCATGTCTGCACTTAAGACGACGCCTCGCATCATTCACTTCCATACGCAGCCAATTTCAACCTTCGAACAATATTCTTGCTTACATCGAAGAGAGCAGAGGAAAGAGTCCAAGTTTAAGGCATTAAAACTCGATTCACAACCCCCGCATATTCGTACGTCCCACAGCAAATGTTTAAAGTCACGGATGCACGGACTCAATCGTAATCCCTACAGGGAGTCCCACTATTCTCCCACATTCTCTGATCTTCTTGTGATGTAAGGTTCTCTAAGGAATCCGTCTAGCGTCTTCTTCTTCCTCTTCTTACTCATGCAGGTAACTTCTTTACATTCATATCTCACAAGGAAGTTCCTCGTGTCTCGAGGAATAAGCGTCTTTCATGTCAGGAGAGGAGGAAAGGTAAGTCTCTCCTCGTGTTCTTAAATTCCAATTCTATCCTGACTTTTAATATATTCACAGAAACTGACTGCGAATAGATCTTCTATCTGTGTGTATTGATATAGTGAGTATGCGTTTGATATTAGAGAACAAGACTTATTGTAAATGAAATGGAGAAAGTATTCTTGTTACTACTTCTTCTGCTGCTGTAGCTCTAGTATTTCAACTGTACTATGTGAGCGTACTATTTCTCCATCGTGTGGTGATGTATCACTACCACCATCACGTTATCTTTTTAGATCTTTCCTGAGATAAAAATAAAATGTGAGGAGATGAATTTAAGCGATTCTAAGAGGAAAGAGCAGTTTGATCGATGCTCTCGCTAAAGAATCGTGAATTCTTGAAGAAACTCGTGGAACCATAAACTTCACTACTGACATGAGACGATAGATGATTGGTTTTTGCTTGTCTCTTCGGACTCCTGCAAGGAAGTGGACCGTACGCAATAAATTCATAAGAATTTTATGGTTCTCCCACCACACCACCGCAACCACTGGCCACATGTAAACCCTTGAATAACACGATGAATGGTCAAGATGAAAGGCACTTATGAAGATGGACAAGGAGATTACGTGCATATCCACCGTATTGCAAGAGATTGGAATGCATAGACGTAATTCCCAAGGACTCAAGGGAGAGTCAGACATGCATGCAAATCTCGAATATTATTAATCCCTTTCCCATCCAGTTTCTCCATGGGTTGTTTGACTTCCTCCCGCATTCCATAACTTTCTACGTAACTCGTTTTCAGTGGAGTATCAATCACACAGTGGAATGTGCGTAAGCCAGCCAGCAGGAAATACATATGTAAGTATTATGAGAGATTATAGAGCAACTAGCTTCCTTAACTCCTAACCTTGACTACGGATAATTGTACTGACTGCGTTTGATT